>JAVHLU010001460.1:0-30122 GCA_036785755.1 Colletotrichum ledebouriae
GTATAAATACATAGTATAAATATATGGTATAAATATATAGTATAAATACATAGTATAAATACATAGTATAAATACATAGTATAAATACATAGTATAAATACATAGTATAAATACATAGTATAAATACATAGTATAAATATATAGTATAAATATATAGTATAAATATATAGTATAAATATATAGTATAAATATATAGTATAAATATATAGTATGAATATATAGTATAAATATAGAGTATAAGTACATAGTATAAGTCCATAGTATAAATATATAGTATAAGTATACATATAACACTATACGTATTAAAGAATTAGGGATCCCGTCCGGTCTCCCCTAGATAAGCTAATAAGGGCTAGAGTAGTAGTCGGGTTAGAGATAACCAGCGAATACCTAGTATTATATAAACCTATAGCTATATAATTCTTAACTTTATAATTTAATAATAATATAGTTTTTAATTATTTAAACTACTAAATTATCGACTTATCCTCTTATTTATTACCTGCAGTATTAATACTACCTCTATCACTAGTTTATCCGCTAGCTATACTATTATTAGTAATACTCTCTCTATTAGTTAGTATAAGCTATACTTACTAACGTTCCTATAAAGGGCTACCTCTACCTTAGCATTATAGAGGACCTATTTAAAGAGGGGCTACTTTAACTTGTTTAACTTCTTTTATAAAGTTTAGTTACTTATTTATAATATAATTATAAGGTTCTCCAATAGAGATATTATAGAGAGCCCTCTTAAGGGCTATATTAATAACATATTCTCTATATATCCTAGAGTAGTTAATAAAGGAATAGGCTTTAATAATTATCTTTGTATTAAGCTCTATAGCAATCTCTAATATATTATTTATATTAAAGGGCGTACCTCGCGCAGGCTTAGCGTCTCTATATATAGGGTCTAGTATTAATATCTTTAAGGTTGTATTATAGGTTATAGGTATACTTACGACTTTATAGATAAGGAAGAAGAAGAGGGAGAAATATAAAGCCCTAACTATAGAGCTTCTTATACTTCTAGCTATAAGAACCCTTTAAGAAAAACCTCTTTAGTTAAGAAGTTATCTCTTATATAGTAATATTGACCTGATTAGAGGGTGAACGTTTTAAGTAAAGGAGTTATTCTATATAGTAGCTTTACTATAAGAGCCTTCATAGCCCGTTAAGCTCTGATATAATTAGCCTTAATATAGCGCATATCCGACTTTATTAATAGTATTTAGAAGGTTTACTGACTAATAGGAATATATAAGGTTCTTATATTATTTTATTTAGCTAATAGAAAATATAGGTTCAAATACCTATATAGTATTTCCTATATTATACTTATAAACTAGGTAAGTTTATTATCACGGCGCTAGGTTAGTCCTACCCGAGTTCCAGGTCACGTGATTACTAAGCCACTCTTTAGCCTTCCGGGGCTACACTAGCCTATAGTTAGACTTTTCCTTTCTTTAATATAGAATCCACTTAATATAGCGTAATTAAAGTATACTAACGTTCGCTTATTCGCTATTTATAATACTATTCTATATTCTTCTATCTATTCTCTAGAAATAGAAGTATAATATCTTATTAATTATTACCCCTACCCTGTTAATTAACTAATATAAGTATAGCACTTAACTAAGCGCTAAGCTAACTAAACTATACCCTAACTAATCTAAATTTAATTAGTACCCCCCCTCTACCTTATAATAATATACTAAATAAGACCTAACTAACTAGCTATAACCATAAGGCTATAATAGCGCTTATGCTTAATACTAGAAGGCTCCTAGAGCCTTATATTAAGGCCCTTTCATGCTACTATACTACGCTACCTAATTATTATACCCCGCTTTATAAGGACCTAAAGGCTTTTAACTTAAATAAACTAGTGTACGAATAGCCTATTAAAGGCCTATTTATTAATATTAATATAGAAAGATATAAAAGCTTAGCTTAGAGCACTATTACTAAACTATAGAAGTTCCCTAACCTCCTCCTCATTAATTATAATTACTTAGGCGAGTGTTAGAAGGTTACTCTTACCATTAATAATATAATATAGCTATTCTAAATAACTCTAACTTAACCCTTACCTAGATTTAAGACTAGCTTATAAAAAAGGCTACTTAAGGTACTAAGTCCTAGGCCTTATATATTAGATATATTACTATAGGTAATAACCTTTATAAGCTTTACAATACTACTCTCTGCTGAGAATATATGAATTAGAAGCTCTAGGAGCGTTTAAATAATACCTATATTACTAGTAATAATACTAAATAGTCTGCTAAGCCTAAGCGCTACTAAGAAGAGCGTGACTGTGCCTAATATAGTGCTACTACTATTACTAAGGAGTATAAGAAAGGAAGGAATATTAATAAAGCCTTATTTTAGTATTTTAAATATAATATAACTACTACTCCGCCCCTAGTAAGCCCTCCCTCTAGTAACTATGGCGCTACGCTTTAGGTAATCCTCAATTAAATAATATACCTTAAGAGTTAGATCCGCTCCAGCTCGCTCTTATTAACTATTAGTAATAATAATACCTAGGCTACTAAGATACCTAAGGTCCCTATCTTTATAAGTACTAAGAGTACTAATCCTAAGTACCTAAAGCTTAATACCTAGCTCTTTTATATTAAGATATACCTTAGTAATAGAGAATACTATAGCGAGTCCTAACGCTTCGAGTATATACTCTCACGCTTAGCCTCTGGCTACTGCATAGTGATTTTACCTGCTTAAGTGCAACAGACCTTCTAACTCCGCGCCTCCTGATAATACATAGCTTTCGGTCACGTAATCCTTTCCTAACTATAGCTATACTTAAATATACCTATTAATAGCCTTACGATCTTTAACTTTATATTAATAATAACGTAGTTTTTAATTATTTAAACTACGAAACTATTAACTTTTCCTCTCGTATACTACCTACGCTACTAAAACCGCCTCTATTACTGCTTTATCTACTAGCTATGCTATTATTAGCAACGCTCTCTCTATATTCAAGCAGTCGGCATAAGCCGTACTTACTAACGTTCGCCTAGGCTACTTAGGCTACCTCTACCTTAGTAATATAGAGGACTTACTTAAAGAAGGGCTACTCTATAGGGTATATAATAACCTACTAAACTTCTATTACTAAGTTTACTTACTTAGCTCTAATACTATTACGCCTTATAGAGTCCCCTATAAGGGTATTAAGCTCGGAATTACGCCACAGCCCCTTTGTAAAAAGACTATAACAAATTCACCTAGTTCGCAGGCATAATTCGGGAAACACTATATAGGTATTTTAACCTATACCCTCTACTAGTTAAGGAAAATAATATAGGAACCCTATATATTCCTACTACTTATAAGTAAACCCTTATATAGAGTTAGACGCGCGCTATACCGGGGCTAATTATATTAGAGCTAAATAGGCTACTAAGGCTATCGTAGCAAAGCTACTATATAAGATAACTCCTTAACCTAAAAGGTCGACCTTCTAGCAAGGTAAACGCTACTATACGAGAGGTAACTCCTTAACTAAAGAGGTCTTTCCTAAGAGGTTCTTATAGCTAGAAGCATAAGAAGCTCTGCTACTATAAGCAGGGCCTTATACCTCTCCCTCTTCCTTATCCTTATCCCTATAACCCACGATAAATCCTTAACTATATTAGTACTAGACCGTATATATAAAAACGCTAAGCCCGCGCGAGGCACGCCCTTTAATACTAATAATATATAAGAGCTTACTAGAGAGTTTAGTATTAATATAATTAATAAAACCTGCTCCTTCTTTACTCTATTATATATAGAGAGTATATTATTAGTATAGCCCTTAAGAGGGCTCTTATTAATACCCCTAGAGGGGATACTTACTATTATATTATAGCTAAGTAAGTAGACTTAGTAGTAGAAGCTAAGCGGGTCGTTATATACCCTATAGAGTAGCCCTTCTTTAAGCAGGTCCTCCGCACTATTAAGGCAGAGGTAGCCTAGGCCCCTTAGGGGAACGTCGGTAAGTATAGCTTACGCTAAATAGAGAGAGCGTTGCTAATAATAGCATAGCTGCGAAGGCGTAAGCTAACCCGATTAAACAAGAGGATAAAGATAGTAATAACTTCTAGCGGATAAAGCGGTAATAGAGGCGGTATTTGACGGCGGCGCGGGTGGTGCGCGAGAGGAAAAGTCAATAGTTTCGTAGTCTGCCCGTACTTAAACAATCAAAAACCACGTTATTGTCGATATGAAGTTGAAGATCGTGAGGCTATTAACGGGCACGTATAAGTGCGGCTGTGGTTAGGAAAGGTAGTTAGTAACTTAGGAGGTTATCAGGGATCACGTGACCGAAGGCTATGTATTGTCAGGAGGCGCGGAGCTAGAAGGTCTGTTGCACTTGAGCAGGTAAAATCACTATGCAGTGGCCAGAGGCCCCTATAAGGGTATTAAGGTAAGCCCTCTTAAGGGCTATGCTAATAATACGCTCTCTATATATAGCAGAGTAGTTAATAAAGGAGCGGGTTTTATTAATTATATTAAGGCTAAACTCTCTAGCGACCCCCTCTATATTATTTAAACTTAAGGGCGTGCCTCGCTCAGGCTTAGCGTATTTATATATAGGGTCTAGTGCTAATATAGTTAAGGATTTATTATAAGTTAGATAAGGATAAGGAAGAGGGAGAGGTATAAGGCCCTGCTCGCAGTAGAGCTTCCTATACTTCTAGCTATAAGAACCTCTTAGGAAAGGCCTCTTTAGTTAATAAGTTACCTCTTATATAGTAGTATTTACCTTTAGCACCTTGCTAGAAGGTTAACCTTTTAGGTTAAGGAGTTATCTTATATAGTAGCTTTCGTAGCACTTTTAGCACCTTGCTAGAAGGTTAACCTTTTAGGTTAAGGAGTTATCTCATAAAGTGGCTTTTCTAGGCTATAAGAGCCTTAGTAGCCCGTTTAGCTCTAATATAATTAGCCCCGGTGCGGCGCGCATCCGAATTTATATAGTAATATTTAGAGGGTTTACTTACGAGTAGTAGGAATATATAAGGATTTTATATTATTTTCCTTAGCTAGTAGAGGGTATAGGTTAAAATACCTATATAGTATTTCCTAAATTATGCTTACGAACTAGGTGAATTCATTATAGTCTTTTTGCGAAGGGGCTGCGGCGTAATTCCGAACTTAATACTCTCACGCTTTAGAGGAATTATTTATAATATCTTATTCCCTCTCCTCTTAAGGGATCTACTTTAAATTACTATAGTAAAACTGCTTATTAAAGAGCTAAAGGGTATTTTTATTAACCTAGTTTAGTATAATAAGGCCTAGATAAAGCTTAATACCCTTACTATCTTATTTAAGGATATCTAAGTTAAATAAGCTACTTTTACTAAACTTACTTATAAGGCTAAACTCCTAGAGTCTTAGTAGCGCTAGAAGTTCTATAAGAAGCTACCTACCTCCCTCTAGAACTAGTACTCTATTTGTTTTATAAATAGCGCCCTTAACTTCTAGGACTATAATGCTTAGGTCTATATAATTGCTTATATTATAGCGCCTTCTAATACCTACTTAGCTAATCAAACTACTATACGAGGCTATACCCTAGCGGTCTATACTAAACCCTCTAGTAGAGGAAACCCCTATATATAGGCCTATACTAACTAGGGCTATATCCCTAAGGCTTTATATAAGAAACTCTATAACTAGGGCGCCTATTTTATCTATAGTAATACTAGCTATACCTCATAGGATTACCCCTATAAGAGGGCTAGAGCTATTATAGGTATTACTAAGCCTACTAAGGCTACTAGTAGTAACCTAGAGCTAATAGAAAACTAGAGCCCCTAGCGAAAGTAGAATCCCTACTAGGGGAGTCTTAAAGGGATTAGTAAGTAGTAATAATATCTATTAACTTATAATAACTAATTAACAATAAACTACTAGAGCAAGAGTTAGTTCTAATTTATAATAAATATAGTATTCGTCTTAGAGCCCTTCTTAATACTAGAGTAAATAGCTATACCTTTATAAATACCTATATAACCCCCTTATTAAGGGATCTTTACTATACTAAATGTAATAAGTTATAGCGCCCTATCCTAGCTACTAGGTTTAATAGCGAGCTATTAGATACTATAACCGAGATGTAAATAACCTATATATAAGTAAACTACTAAGAATTAAAATAAGTACCCCTCCTCTAACTCGATATAAGGAGATACGACCTTATCCTTGGCTACTTATAATTTAATTACTATAATATTAGTATAAATATATGCTATTAGCGCTTATACTAGCTAAGTAATACCTCTATAGGGCCTCTAGCCACTGCATAGTGATTTTACCTACTTAAGTATAATAGGCATTCTAACTCCGCGCCTCCTAATAATATATAGCCTTTAGTGACGTGATTATAACTTTCCTAACTATAGCCGCACTTATACGTACCCGTTAGTTAGCGCCACTAGATAGCCTCACGATCTTTAACTTTATATTAATTATAATATAGTTTTTAATTATTTAATAGACTATAAAACTATTAAGTTATCCTCTTGTGTATTACCCGCGCTACTAATATCCCCTCTATTACCGCTTTATCCGCTAGCTATGCTATTATTAGCAACGCTCTCTCTATGTTATTAGCATAAGGTATACTTACTAATATTTAAGCCCTAAGGGGCCTAGGCTACCTCTACCTTAATAGTGCGGAGGATCTTCTTAAGGAAGGGCTACTCTATAGGGTATATAATAACCCGCTTAGCTTCTACTACTAAGTTAGCTTACTTAAGTATAATACTATTACGCCTTATAGGGTCCCCTAGGGTATTAAGGAGAGCCCTTATAAGGGCTATACTAATAATACGCTCTCTCTATATAGCGGAGTAATTAATAAAGGAGCGGGTTTTGTTAATTATATTAATACTAAACTCTCTAATAAGCTCTTTTATATTATTAGTATTAAAGGGTATACCTCGCGCAGGCTCGGCGTTTTTATATACAGGGTCTAGTACTAATATCTCCAAGGATTTATTATAGGTTATAGGTATACCTAGTACTTTATAAATAAAGAAGAGGGAGAGGTATAAGGCCCTACTTATAAAGCTTCTTATACTTCTAGCTATAGGAACCTCTTAAAAAAGACGTCTTTAGTTAAGGAGTTATCTCTTATATAGTAGTATTTATAATACCTTACTAGAAGGTTAACCTTTTAGGTTAAGGAGTTATCTTATATAGCTTTTACCTTACTAGAAGGTTAACCTTTTAGGTTAAGGAGTTATCTCGCGTAGTAGCTTTTACCTTATTAGAAGGTTTAATAAGGGCATTTCTAGGCTATAAGAGCCTTAGTAGCCTATTGAGCTCCGATATATTTAGCCCTAGTATAGCGCGCGTCTAACTTTATATAGTAATATTTAGAGGGTTTACTTATAAGTAGTAGGAACATATAGGATTCCTATATTATGTTCCTTAACTAGTAGAGGGTATAAGTTAAAATACCTATTTAGTATTTCCTAAATTATGCCTATAAACTGGGTAAATTTATTATAGTCTTTTTGCGAAGGGGCTGCGGCGTAATTTCGAACTTAATACCTCTATAGCCCGGGACCTCCCCTAAATAACTTTTAGGACGCTAAGGACCTCCTTTAACCTACTGAAATTAATATTAAGTATTAGCTTAATATAGAACGCTATTAAGCTACATTTAAAGCTAAAGAATAGCTCTATAATACCCAAAAGGCTATACGAAGTAAGAGGAAGACCCCTATAAAGATCCTATAGCAAGGTAATATACCTAAGGACTTAGGATATAATAATAACCTATAGAATAACCTATAGAAAGTAAATATAGCGTTAAAAGGAGCACCAATAGCTAATTAGACCTAGCTAATACTATATCTAATACCTAGACCCCTTAGCCTAGAGGTGTAATAAGTAAATAAAGACCTTAATATAGCGCTTATTAGTACTATAGGGCTTAAGAGGAACCTAAAGTATACTAATATTAAACTAAGCTTTATATCGCTATACGAGCCTAACCTAATAATTACTAATACATAAGAGGAAGAAGAGAAAGGTATAAGCCTACTAGAGGTTGATAAGGCTAAAGGCTAGCGCCTTATTAATAAGAAGCTCCTATTATACCTCTAGAAATAGAAAGATTACTTTAGTAACACTACTAGTAATATATTACCTCCCTACTACCCTTATAACTACTAAATTAAACTAGAGCTAGGCGTAAAGGAGTAGTTAACCTTCTACCTGCTATATAAGTAATTACTACAAGAACTTAAGGCTACTTAATAATACCTCCTTAAGTACCTAAAAAAAGGCTTTATACCGCTAAGTAATACGCTATTCATATTCCTAATACTATTTATGTAAAAGGCTAATAGCTACCTCTAGTTCTATATTAACTTCTAAAAGCTAAATAGGCTTATTAAGAAGGATTAGTACTTATTACTCTTAATTAATAAGATACTAAGTCGAATTAGCTAAGCTAAAGTATTTATAAAAATCGATATCCGCTAGGCGTTTTATTAAATTTATATCTACTCTAACTTAGAAGTCTTAATAATATTCTATACCCAATATAGCTCCTATAAGTATAAAGTTCTACTCTTTAGCCTTTATAATAGCCTAGCGATATACTAATAGTATATAAATAACGCGCTTATAGAATACCTAGATGATCTCTATATAATATATATAGATAATATCCTAGTTTGCTCAGAGGACCCCCTCTAGTATAAGGAATACGTTAAGAAGGTCCTTAACTAGCTATACTAAGCAGGGCTCTAGGCTAATATTAAGAAGTATGAATTTAGTATAACTATAACGCGCTACCTTAGGTTTATTATTATAACTAAAGGGATTAGCTCTAACCGTAAGAAGGTTTCTATAATAAAAGACTATTAGCTACTAACTATAGTGCGTAGCGTCTAGTCCTTCCTAGGATTTTATAACTTCTATTATTAATTCGTTAGAAATTATAGAAAGATCGCTTAACCGCTACTAAGCTTATAGCTAAAGATACCCGTTTTAACTTTAACAATAACTATATAGTAGTATTTATAATACTAAAAGAGGCCCTAACGTTAGCCTCTATCTTATACTACTAGAAGCCTAAATTACTAACTTAAGTTAAGATAGACGCCTCTAAATCTATTTATACTACTACCCTCCTCTAGTAATAACCTAATAATAATTTATAATACCCTATAGCCTATTTCTTAAAGACTATATTACTAATAGAGATAAATTACCCTATCTATAACTATAAGATAATAGTAATTATTCTAGCGCTAGAAGAATAGAGGGCTAAACTCTCTATAATTACCTAGGGTTTCAAGCTTATTATAAACTACTAACTACTACTCTACTTTATAACTAAGTAGCTTCTAAATATTTACTAAGCCTACTAGTTAGGTATCTTAGCTAGGTTTAACTGCTATATCTAGTACTACCTAGGATATAAGAATATACTAGCTAATACCCTCTTATAGAAAAACGAGGACCTCTAAACCTAATAGGCTATCTATAAATTAGACTATACTTAGGTATTACTACTACCTACTTACCTATCCCTAGAGGTAATAAGCAAGCTATACTAGCTACTAGAAGCTACTCTAAGTAGTCCTATAGCTATTATTGATACCCTAGAGCTAGAGGATAACCTAAGAAGCTACCTCCTAGTTAAATGGATCCTTTAGTTAAACTATAAACTAGATCTATTATCGCTTAAGGCGCTAAAGATACTTACTATTACTAAAAAGGAATACTAGAAGTTAAGAGATAGACTCCTAATAATAAATAGGAAGCTTATAATACTAGAAGAAAAGGACCTATATATAAAGTTCATCTATAAAGCCTATATTTAGAGGCCTATAGTGTACCTAAGTTAAAATAAGACTATTAAACTTCTGAAGGAATACTACTACTAGCCCCGCTTAACTACTAACATTATGTAATATATTTATAACTACTATACCTAATACTAGGCTTAGAAGCAAAGGGATAAGCCTGTAGGCGAGTTAAGACCCTTATTAATATTAGATTATACCTAGGAGTATATTATAATAGATTTTATATCCTACCTACCTAACTACTATAAGTATAGTAACGTATGTATAATAATATACCGCCTATTAAAGAAGATAGCTTCCCTCCCTTGCTATAAGATTATTATAGCGCGGGACCTCGCCTAGCTATATTATACTTATATCTTCTAGTATACCGGTTTCTCCGCTATAATTATATCTAATAGGGGCCCCTAGCTTACTTCTAGCTTCTAGAATAAGCTCTATAAGATATATAGTATAATTATATAGTTAAGTATAGTAGGTTATACTAAGACTAATAGATAGATAGAAATACCTAACTAGTATCTAACTTAATACTTATACCTATAGATAAACTAGTTCTAGGATAACTAGGGAGCGCTAGCCATGGCTAGCTCTAAGGAGAACACTTCCGTTAGCAAGGTTGCGCTATAGGTGGATTAAATCTAATTAGTAATACTATATATTCTATTCTCTATACTAGGGAGCGCTAGCTATTAGATCTTATAATAGGATATCTACTATAATATCTAGTATTTAATATAAGTAAATAGTATAATAGTCTCCTTATATAGTAGTCTCCTCTTATTAATATACTATCTTTTATATACCCCCCGCGCTTATTAGAGGTATATATACTAATAGAGATAATTAGGAATAGGAGGTAAGCATACTATAGGCTATACTAAGGAGTAGCTATTTATTTTTATAGCTTATATATTACTTAAAATCTATAGGTACCTTATAAGGAAGATAAGTAAGGAGATTCTTTAAAGATCAAAAGCAGTCCTTAATAACTACCTCGCTAAAGGTAGTCCTTAATAACTACTTTATATTATATTTTAAAGTTTTATCTACTAAGTCTAGTTATAGCTAACTCTATCTAACCTTAGTAAAAGCATAAATATACTACTAAGTACCTATTCCTACTAGCTACTAGCTCCTATACTTATTAGAGGTTTATATACTAATAGAGATAATAAGGGATAGGAGGTAAGTATATTATAAGCTATATTAATAAGTAGCCTTTTATTTTTATAGCTTATATACTATTTAGAATCTATATGTACTTTATAGAGAAGTAGCGCTAGCGAGCTATATTTAAAGAAATAGACTTTCTTATTAGGATTTATAGCAGGAATGATTACTAGATAAGTAAATAGTATAGTAATCTCTTTATATAGTATTCTCTTCTTAATATATATTTGTTTATATACTTCCTGCTCTTATAAGAGCTATGTATACTAAGGGAGATTAAGAGGGATAAGAGATAAATATAATATAAGCTATACTAATTAGTAAGCTTTTATTTCTATAGCTTATATACTATATAGAATCTATAGGTACCTTATAAAGAGGTAGTATTAGTAAGCTATATCTACTTAAGCTATATCTACTTAAGCTATATCTACTTAAGCTATATATCTCTAGGGATAACTTTAAGGTCTAACTTAATAATAAAAGCTAGCTTATATACTACTTAAAATCTATAGGTATTTTATAAAGAAGATAAGTAAATAGGTCCTAGAAAGCTTAAAAGTAATCCTTAATAAGAAGAGCCTCGCGCTATGTTCTAAGGCTAGATCTACTAAGTCTAGGTATAGCTAACTCTATTCAATAGTAATAAGGGTATAAATATACTAATAGGTATTTATTATTTGTTTAAAGAAATAGACTTTCTTATTAGGATATATAATAGGGATAATTACTAGATAAGCGAATAATATAGTAATCTTCTTATATAATACTCTCTTTTCAATATATAGATTTTTATATACCTCCCGCTCTTATTAGAGCTATATATACTAAGAGAGATAAAGAGGGATAGGAGGGTAAGTATATTATAGTCTATATTAATAAGGAGCTTTTTATTTTTATAACTTATTTACTACTTAGAATCTATAGGTGCCTTATAAAGAGATAGTATTAGTAAGCTATATCTACTTAAGCTATATATCGCTAAAGATAACTTTAAGCTCTAAGTTAATAATAAGGGCTAGCTTGTATGCTACTTAAAAGGCCTCTAGCTACTGCATAGTGATTTTACCTGCTCAGGTGCAACAGACCTTCTAACTCCGCGCCTCCTAACAATATATAGCCTTCGGTCACGTGATCCCTAATAACCTCCCAAGTTGCTGACTACCTTTCCCAACCATAGCCACCTTGCTAGAAGGTTTAGCGAGGGCGTTTCTAGGCCACGAGAGCCTCAGTAGCCCGTTCGGCTCTGATATAATCAGCCTTAGTGCAGCGCGTCCAACTTTATACGAGGGTTTGCTTCCGAGCAGGAATATATAGGGTTCCTATATTATTTCCCTTAACTAGAAGAGGGTATAGGTTAAAATACCTATATAATATTTCCTAAATTATACCTGCGAACTAGGTGAATTTACTATAGTCTTTTTATAAAGTAGCTATAGCGTAACTCCGAACTTAATACTACTTAAAATCTATAGGTACCTTATGAAGAGGATAAGTAAGTAGGTCTTAGAAAGCTTAAAATTAGTCCTTAATAATAAGAGCCTCGCGCTATATTCTAAGGTTTTATCTCCTAAGTTTAATGATAACTAACTCTACTTAACTTTAATAAGGGTATAAATATATTAATAAGTACTTATTATATACTTAAAGAAATAGATCTTCTTATTAGGATTTATAGTAGGGATAATTACTAGATAAGCGAATAATATAGTGTACTCTTTATATAATACTTTCGTCTTTGTTTCTTCTTAATATATAGTCTTTTATATACCTCCCGCTCTTATTAGAGCTATATATACTAAGAGAGATAATAAAGGGTAGAAGGTAAGTATACTATAGGCTATACTAAGGAGTAGCTATCTATTTTTATAGCGTATATATTACTCAAAGTCTATAGGTATCTTATAAAGAAGATAAATAAGGAGATCTTTTAAAGATTAAAAGCGATCCTTAATAACTATATCGCTAATAGTAGTTCTTAATAACTACTTTATATAATATTTTAAAGTTTTATCTACTAAGTCTAGTTATAGCTAACTTTATCTAACCTTACTAAAGGTATAAATATACTAGTAAGTACCTATTCCTACTAGCTACTAGCTAGAGCTTTATTATATATAGAGGGCTTACTAATAAATAGCTAATAAGAGCTAATAAGAGCTAATAAGAGCTAATAAGAGCTAATAAGAGCTAATAAGAGCTAATAAGAGCTAATAAGAGCTAATAAGGGCTAATAAGAGCTAATAAGGGCTAATAAGGGCTAAGAAGAGTAGTATAGACTAAACTAAGCTATATAGACCTATATTTATCTAGACTTAGAATAAATTAGGTTAACTCTTCCAAAATCTAATTAGATTCGAGCTTTTACTATATAGGGGTTTAATAGTAATAAGAGAGTTTTCTTTTCTTAGGTGGGCCTAGCTTCCTAAGAGGTAAAGATTAACCTTCCTAACGAAAGGTATTAGAGCGAAATACTCCCTACTATAGACTTCGCTTAAGTAGTATTATGAAATAAAACTATAGGGCTTACGCTATTTAAGATTAAACAGGTATATATACTATAGATACGCTTTAACTAGGATCAATATATATAAGAGGTCTTAGCTATAGAGGAGAAAATTAACTAAAGCAACGCCTAGCGGTTTATATAAAACCTCTATAGTACCTAGGATATTACTAAAGGAAATATAGCTATAGCTTAATAAGATCATACCTAAGCTACTAACTATTACTACTAGCCTAATAACTTAGCTATAAGGGACTCTATTTATATATTAATAGAGAGATAGCGCTAAGAAAACTCTTTAAAGCTATTAATACTATAGGATAGCCTATAGCTAATTAAAGCTACTAGCCCTAGAGACACTTAAGTACTAGACCTACTAAAGGAATATAACTATTACCTAGTGTTCTATCCTAGTGAGCTTTAGAAGGCTACTAGGGACCCTCTACTAGGCTAATTTAAGGCCCCCCTACCTGGTTAAGGAGTCACCTCTCGTATAGTGGCGTTCACCTTTAGCACCTTGCTAGAAGGTCGACCTTTTGGGTTAAGAAGTCATCTCGTATAGTGGCTTTCGCAGCACCTTGCTAGAAGGTTTAGCGAGGGCGTTACTTAAAGAGCCTTAGTAGCCTGTTAAGCTCTAATATAATTAGCCCTAGTGCGGCGCGCGTCTAACTTTATATAAGGGTTTACTTATAAGTAGTAGGAATATATAAGGTTCTTATATTATTTTCCTTAACTAGTAGAGGGTATAAGTTAAAATACCTATATAGTATTTCCCGAATTATGCCTGCGAACTAGGTGAATTTGTTATAGTCTTTTTGCGAAGGGGCTGCGGCGTAATTCCGAACTCAAGGCCCCCCTACCTATTATGAAGTTTAATAATAAGCTAGAATATAAAGTTATATAGATAACTACTAGCTAGTTATACTAAGGATAGCTATAGTATTATGCTAACTAGAGGGGCTATAATTACGATCCTATTTAGTTTAATGCTAAAAGTTTTAAGTATACCCTAGTAGTACTATAGGACTTCTATACTACTAACCTAACTACTACGGGATTCCTAAAATACCTATTAGCTTAGCTTTTAGCTACTACCTAAGAAAAAGACCCTGCTGCTATAAATAATAATAATACCCTAGCGTAGGTATAAAGAAAAAGAAAGAGGGAGGCTATTTAGGGAAATATTTATATAATGGTTAATTGCTATGGATAGTAATACTAGTAAAGGGGGGGTGATATCACGGCGCTAGGTTAGACCTACCCGAATTTCGGGTTATATAACCTGCGGGTTACGTGATTACTAAGCGACTCTTTAGCCTTCTAGGGCTGCGCTAGCCTATAGCTAGACTTCTCCTTTCTTTAACATAGAATCCACTTAATATAGTATAATTAAAGTATGCTAACCTTCGCCTATTCGCTATTCGTAACATTTACTATACGCTTTTTACGAGGGGGCTATATCGTAACTATAAACTCAATATTTCCTAAATTATCCTTATACACTAGGTGAATTTATTATAGTCTTTTTGCGAGGGGACTAAGGTATAAGTATAAGCTTTATAAATATATAGTATGAGTATATAATACAAATATATAATAGATATATATGTTATAAACATATAATATAAATATTAAATATAAATATATGATAAAAAAATAGTATAAGTATACAATATAAATATATAATATAAATATATAATAAGAATATACATTATGAATATATGATATAAATATATAATCTAAATAAATGATATAAATGTGTAGTAAAAGTATATAATAAAAATATATAATATAAAAATATAACATAAATATATAACATAAATATATGATGTAACTATGAGATATACGTATATGATATAAATATATGATATAAATATATAATATAAATATATGATATAAATTTATGACACAAATATATGATATAAATACATAGTATAAGTATATAATATAAATATATGATATTATTATTTATAAATTTATTTTTATTATAACTTTATTTATTTATTTTATAAATCGATACTTTATATATATTATAGGTCTATAATGACTTATATATATTAATAAAAACTTTCAAGGGTAATATAAATCCCTTTATATATATTAATATTTAAACCTGTATCATATAAGTTTATTAATATATATATTAATTAATATCTATGACTATAAATATTTATAATAAAATAAATAGATTATATCTGTTTTCTAAGCTTAATAGTAGCGTTATATTATAACCTATTATGTGAAGATAATAACTAGATAACCTGCTTAGGTATTAAGTAGCTATAATAGAGTGTGTATATTTAGGTTTCTAGGAATAATAGGGACTTACCTAGGAATAAAAGAACTATAATATAAGTAATACCGAACGCGCTTAGCGCGGTTATCCCGCTCAAGGGCGTCTAACGCGTTTAATACGTTGAATATACCTAAACGCGTTAACCCTTATAAAAGGGCTTATCGCCTTTAAGGAAAAAACCTTTAAAATTTATAGAATTTTTACCTATAATTTTCGCTTACTATGTGGACTACATTAATTAATAGCACGACCTTACTAGTTAGCTATATCCCCTTATAACTAAGGATATCGCTTATAATTAAGGAAGGTACTTAACTATATAGATAGCTAACCCCGTTAAGTTTATATAAAGTAGTATTATAGTAGTTAATACCTATAGGTATTATATAGTATTAAAAGCCTCTAAACTCCCCCTTTCCCTTAACTAGGAAATATTAATAAGAGACGTTAACCTTTTACTATTTCCCTTAACTAGGAGATATCCCTAAGAGATATTAAACCTCGAAGATTTCCTTAACTAAGGAACATCCTACTAAGATAATAAACCTCTAATAATAATACCCTATAAGCTACTTTCTAATTATAAAGTTAAAGAAGGTCTTAAGTCTAACCTTCTAGAGCTTATTAACTATTTAACTATTATAAACCTTATAGTAGCGCTTAAGTAATACCTAGATAAGTTCTACGCGCTACTTACTCTAACTAAGTATACCTTTCTTAAGTTAATAATAAAAGTAAGTATTATAGCTATTACTTATAAGAACTTCGAATTATATTTAGTAAACTACTATAGATATATTTAAAAGTTAATACTATATAGAGAAGCGTATAAGACTACTTAATATATTTAAAGTAAGGTCCTATAGGCGTAGATAACTAACTTATAACTATTTACTAATACTATTAGGTAGTAATATCGCCTTAATCTCCCTTATTATAATTAGTATATTAAGATAGAGACTAAATAAGGCTAGACTCTAGACCTAACGCTCCCCTTTAAAGAGAATAAAGAGAGGGGAGGCTATAAGACCCTAAGAGCTAAAGCTATAAATAGGTTAGATATCCTAAAACCTATATCTAAACTTAATATAATAATAATCCCTAAAACCTTCTTAGTACTTCTATTAACTCTAGAGGAATATTATAAGTTTAAATAAAGTTTTATAAATAATCTATAACTCCTACCTCTTAAACCTATATTAAAGGATATAATTATTATATTAATACTAGAGCTAAGCTTAAATACCCTTTATATATTATTTAAAGAAAGTAAAGATATATTAAGTGCTTTATTCCTAACTTAAGGAAAAGGAATAAGTAGCCCTCCTACGCCTAAGCTAAGTAACTTATAGAGTTACCCTAGTACTTATAGCTAGGGTAAGTAATATAATAAGATAGGCGCCTAGGAACTAGAAGCTAGTCTATTAAACCTTAATAAAGGCAAAAGATATAATTAGGATATTAAATATATAGAGGACGCTCCTCTACTACTACTACTACTACTTATACTACCTAGAGATCCTAGTAATAGAGGTAATAATAGTAACCCCGAGGGTTAGAACGATAAAGGAGGTAGCCCTAGCTATAGTAGTAGTAATAGCTAAGGCGATTAATACCCTTAATTACTAGCTAGGCTAAGAGATATTATTAAACTATTATCTAACCCTAATAGGTTCTTAGTTAGCTATAACTTTCTCATATTCCTTCTCTCTATAAATAAAGAAGGGGTAGCATAGGTAATAGCTAGGACGTTAGCTATAGAACCTAGGTCTAGCACTCCTTAATTTAAGATTAATATAATTAGGTTATTCGATCCGCCTCTATATAATAACGAAGTTAAAGATATATATATTTATAGCAGTTAAAGGACTATCTACTAAAATATATATCGTTTTATTAATATAAATAATAGCTATATTAAGTTAGATAATAGGAACCTAGCTATAGCTACCCTTAACCTATATTAAACCTTACTAAGGTATACCTCGGACTAGCACTATACTAATCTAATACTTAATAAGAAGGCGGAACTTAAGGACCCTAACTATAGGCTAGACTATTAGAAAGAGTTATTACTCGAACGTTTTTATTTACTATAAAAAATTACTAAAGCACGTTTAACTAAGGAGAGGTATACTCTATATAATATATATAATTAATATAATATTTAATACTAAATAACTAAGGTTACTTAACTATATAAGGATACTAAAGAGAGCGAATCTAAGGTATTAACTATTACCTATAATAAGATAGATATAGAACTAGTTATTAGTATTCCTTAGCTAACTAGTAATACGAACTACGATAAGTTTATTATAAGCCTATAGAAGATAGTCCCTAGCTAGTATTAAATAGTTACTAAAGGATCCTAGCGAGTATTAGTCTAACTATCTACTAAGGCGACCTATAGAGGAACCTCTACGATATAATTATTACTAAAAGAGACCTTAAAAGTAGGCTATACTATAGCTACTTATTACTTATACTATATAAACCTAAAAGAGACTATATCTAGCCTATTACTATTAAAACCTATAAAGCAAGCTACTAATATAGCTACTAAACCCTTACTATCCGCTTATAAAGAAATTTAATTAAACTAATAATAAAGGCCCGAATACTAATATAAATAGCCCGGTTAACGCGTTTAATATCCTTAACCGCCTAGTTACCCTTTAGCTTATATAACTAAGGGTACTAGTTATAAGTAAGCAGAAGAGGAAGTATATACTTCGTTAAATAAGAGCGACTTTAACTATATCTAATATATTAAGGCTAGCGAGGATTTAGACTCGTATAAAGAAGACTTAGTTATTAGTACTAATAATAAGGATAACTAAGAGTAATAGGAAGACGATCCCAAGTATATTAACCTAGTTACTTAACCCGCTTATTACTACGAATACCCTCTAGGTTATATCCCTAGATATAAGGATAAGTACCCTATTTTTAATATTAACTCCTTTTAAAATTCGCTCCTTAAGGATCCTAGAATCTGCTCGTGCGAAACCTACTTTTATAACGCTAAGCTATATACTAACTTCGAGGGTATCTTCTTATATTAGACCCTTCTATCCCCTTAGCTAAATATAATACTTATTAGTCCTATAAAGCTATAGTAATATATAGTTATACGTTTATACTATTATATATACGCTAAGATTATTATCTAGGGCTATTATAACGGACTACTAATCGTAGTCTATGTTAATACTAGTATAAACCGCTTAGTTATAAGCAAAGCCTACCTATAATAGTTCTATACCCTCTTAAGAGAACCTAAGGTATTTAAGCTCTAAGGCGTGGGAAGCCTTAAGACTATCGCCTAGGTAACCTTCGCGATTCTTATACGAGGATAATAACGAAATAGCTATATAATAACTACTAAGCTCTATATAGGTATATAGCTTATCCTATATTTAGATACTAGTCTACTTATAGGGTAAGGCTTTAATATACCTAATAGGCTTAACGTTCTAAACTCGGAATTATATATCTAAATCGTATCCTATAATAATATTTAAATTCCCTCTTAGATCTATTTAAAGGTCCTTTTAAAAGTTTATAATATATATACTATAAGAAATATAACTATTATACCGTACGATCGCTCTGCTATTTAAATTAAGATACTATTAGTAAAATAGAGTCCCTTTTATTTAGCCTAAAGCACGAAGGGTATACGTATATATATATAGGTAATTTACTACTTATTCCTATTATTAATAACGCTCCTTACTTATTAAAAATTAAAAGAGGTACTAAGCTTAGAACTCTAGCGCCCTTTAAGTCTAATAGATACCCTAAACTAAAGACTTATAATTAACTATAAATAGCCTTTTTAATATCGTTATATAAGGACCTAATATATCACGCCGTTTTTAGCCTTTCTAATTATAAGCTTATAATACTCGCTTAGCTACTAGAACTATTAGTCGACGAATAAGTAGAAATCTCTAACCTAAGTAGTAAGGAAGCGCTTACTAACTATAGTATAACTAATAATAATATAACGCTAAATAGCGGAGATATCTATAAGGGGAATATTAACCTAAATAGCAAGATAGGCATAACTAAGCCTAAAAACTTACTAGTAGTTATTACTAAGGAAGGTATATATATCTATAACTAAGACGCTAAAGCTATATAACGCCTTAAAGAGGTTATCTCGCATTACCCCGCTATCTAGAAGGACTAAGGACTAATTAACCTTCTAGAAGATTAATACCTTAAGGTCGAACTTATTAAAGGATAGTAGAATATAAATATTAGCTAATAACCTTATCCTATTAGTAAAGAAGATAAGAACCTTATTAATAAAACTTTAAACAAGCTCTATACTTAAAACTATATAAAATAGGGTAACTCTAGACCTATACTATTCAAAGCCCCCGTATTCGCTATATAGCAAATTATAGATAGTAAGTATAAAAGTCGTATAGTTATAGACCTACGTGCTCTTAATAAAGCTACTATCCCTAATATATACCCTATATTATTATAATAAGATATTATTAAACGCCTTTATAGTAAGCTATAGATTACTATAGTTAACGCTCGATCCTTTTTCTATTAGTTTCTTACTAAAAAGGAATATCGAGATTAATTTACTATAGTTAGCTACTAGGGGTAAGACTATTTAAAGGTAATACTTATAGGATTCTATAATTCGCCTGCTCACGCTTAATATATTATAAATAGACTCCTACGACTATATAAGGAATATACCTATGCGTTTATTAATAATATTATTACTACCTCGAGGGACCTTAATACCTACCTTAAGTACCTTAATACGATTCTTAAACTCTTTATAGATATTAAACTCTCGCTTTTAGCAAAGAAGTTATTTATTAGATATCCTTTTATTAAGCTACTTAGCTTTACTATTAACGTCTTTAGACTATTAAATACTTAAGACTATATCGATATTATTAAGAAAGTTAAGTAACCCTATAACCTCTACTAGCTTAAATACTAAATAGGTATAACTAGGTTCCTATAATATATAATACTACGCTATAGTTATTATATTTAACTGCTTTAATAGCGTAAAACCACGTTACTTACCTAAGCCTAAGCTTAAGAGAAGAATAAAGGCGCTATAAGAAAGCTCTTCTATTAAAAGATAAGTTTTAAACCTATACTAGAAGAACTAGCTAGCTTTAATAATATTAAGGATACCTTAATAGTAGATAACGCCTTATTTTACTATAACCCGGATAAGTAGTTATTTATATAGCTTAACCTATTAAAGGAATATACATACTCCGCGCTAATCTTCTAGCTAGCTAACTATATTAAATAGAAACCTTATAACCTAATTAAGCATATTAATATATGCTTAATTACTTATATTAGTAAGGCTCTTAACTAAGCTAAATAGAAGTATTAGCCTACTAAACTCGAAGTAGCTTGCCTAGTATAGGTAGTAAAGAAGTATTAGCTAATACTACGTTTATCTAGATAATACCTTATAATAGTATATACTAACTATTTAGTAATATATAATATTATTAAATAAATATCGCTATAGTTAGAGGATAAGACGAGGTCTAACTTATAACTTACGTTATTATCGGAATATCTTAGCTAGTTCTCCCTAGTATATTATTATATCCCTAGAACGTTAAATATTATAGCGGACGCGTTATTATACCTACTTATAATAGAAATCCCTATTAAAGATATTAGGGAACTTGATAAGATATAGGATAATATACTAATAGGTATTAACTTTATAATAGAAGTATCTCTTAGTAACGACTTTAAGGCTAAACTTATCTAATTATATACTAACTCTAAGTCCTAGAGTAGAGTATATAAGATACTTTACAAAAAGGCAGATAATATAGACCTTAACTTCGTTATATATAAGGGTCTTCTTTACTATATTAACCCCTATACTAATAGACAAAGGCTCTATATCCCGAAAGAGTTAGTAACGCCTCTTATTAAAGAAGCTTATAATAACTACTATTACTTTAGTAAGGAACGGATATAGAGAGCTATTAATAAACACTTTTATATACTATATCTTAAACGATAAGTTAATAATTATATAGCTAACTACCTATAATATAAAATAATAAATATAGAACGTTAACTACTGCTTAGTGCGATATAGCTAATATTAATACTAGCTATTCCCTTCTATATAATTACTATAGACTTTATTATTAGACTTCCTGAAATACCTTCACGGTATTTAGGCTATAAAGTAGAGAACTTCCTACTTCTTAATATAGTACTTACTATAACTAATAAATTCTCTAAAGTAACTCTCCTTATCCTAGGTTACTTATAATATACTACTAAGATCTAGGGACGCCTCCTTCTATATAACCTCTAGTATAGTAACTAGGGGATACTAAAAGCTATTATATCTAATTGCAACTAAAAGTTCCTTTTAAAGTTTTAGACCGTACTATAGGTGGAATTATATACTAAATTAAGATTCTTAACTATATATTATCTATAAACCGATAGTATTTTAGAATATAAAAATCAAACCGTCGAACTAGCTATTCGTTACTTTCTTAACCTCGTTAATAATAACTAGGTAATATTACTACTAAGCTTTTAATATAACCTTAATAACGCCTACTTATAAGTTAATAGTTATTTACTAAACTAAATCCTTTATAGTAAAAATACTAATAACGTATTAAATATCTTAGGTAATACTAACCCTAAAATAAACCGTGAAATCTTCTAGGAGGAAGTAAAAATTTCAATTATAGTAGCCTAGCTATATATAAAGGAACGGTATAATAAAACATATTATTTTATTACCTTTAAGCTAGGTAACTAGGTATACCTTAAGATAGGATTAGGATATTATTTACTAGGATAACTAAACCTAAAGTATAGCTACTAGCGTATCCTATTTAAGGTCCTTAAACGCGTTAGTAAGTTAGTATACCGCCTTAATATTCTACCTAATATAAATATTCACCTAGTTATATCTATTATCTAACTTATACTAGTACTAGCCCCTAGTAGTAACCTATTTAACTACTAAGATAACTACTAAGGCCTAGTTAATATTAAGGAAGATAATAATATTTATTAGCTTAAAGTATATAAGTATTTTAAGATTAAAAGCATTCTTAAAAAGCGAACCCTCGCGCGAGGAAAGGTATAATATCTAGTTAAATAGAAAGGTTACCTACTAATATATATTATTTAGATAGATAAAGACGCTATAAATATAGATAAACTTATTACTATATTTAAAAGTAAGGAATAAGAGATAGAATAGCTCTATAGATAAGTATAAGCTTAAAGACCTATCTAATAGGGCGTTAAACTAGTATTAGAGCCTAGTAAAAGACTACTAAGGCGCTTAAGAAGAAGGCCCTATAAGAACCTAGGGGAATAATATAATATATATTATAAATAAGGAACGCGCTACTTAAAGCGCCTTAAATAGATAAATAGATTATAAAGAGTATTATAACTAAAGCTTTATTATAAAATAAGGACGTTTAGAGCGCTTAGCGCGTCTAAGAACTTTACCTTAATAATAGCGATATTTATATCTATCCTATTAGCAAAGATAACTACGCCTATTATACCTTCCCTCTCGAACTCCTTCTACCCTTAGTACTATAAGAACCTTTATAAACATAACCGCCCTCCTCGCTAGAAGGTGGACCCCTACTCTTACTTAACTAATAAGAAAAATTAGCACTTAAGTATATATATATAAAATAACTTTATATTACTAGGTAACCCTACTAGTTATTACTACTACCTTCGCTTACTTAGTATTAAGTATATTTTTCCTCTATATATATATTTCGCTAAAGAGCGTTAACGCCTTTAACCCTATTACTATATTATTATTATACTTATATATCTCCCTTTATTACTATTATCCTCGTCGAGACGTTGAGGAATCTTACTAACGCTCTATATTATTACGCGCTTAGCGCTACTAGAGTAACCTATATTATATATACCTAGGTATTACTTTACTATAAATAGATAACGCTCTAAACGTGAAGATACTGAGTATATTACTCTTAACTATATTTACTACTACCTACCTAACGTTAAGATCCCTTATAATAAGCCTAGATACTATATTTATAACTAAGAAATCTTTAAGTATACCCTTAACTAAGAGACCTAATATTATAGAACTAGTTATAATATTTCTAATACCCTATTTATTATCTACCTAAATACTAATACTTACTTAGTTACCTAACTACTATCTATAAACCGAATTAAGTTCTATTACTAATTCCCTAATACTATCTTAAATATTAAGTAGCTATCCCTCTATAATAGTATATAGAATTCCCTTAAATATAACCTATACTATACTATTAATATTACTAGTACGCCTATTTCTATCGATTCTAGAGAGGCCTTAAGTAGAGATAATAAACCTATTACTACTAAATATAACTAAGCTAATAAAACTATTAATACTAATTAGCCTAAACTATCCCTTAATACTAACTAACCTAACTAAGCTACTAACGCTACTAAATATATTAAACCTTAATTATTAACTAATATTATTATAACTAGTATTAGATTAACTCCTATTACTTAGAATAAGACTAATAAGATAGCTACTCCTAAGAAGTAAGCTACTAGTATTAGCACCCCTAATGCAACGGATATTATTAAGGCTATTAAGGGAATATAAGCCTATAGCGAACGTATTAGCTATATTACTATATTACTTAATAGATATAAGGAGACCTAGATCGCCCTAACTATAGCGCTCTCTAAGGGTTATATTACTAATACTAGCACTATTACCCTTAACCTAGGCTAATTTATTAAGTTAGCTACTAATAAGTTTAAGTTTATTATAGTAACTATTCCCTAGGGACTAATATAAGAGAGCCCGGGCTTCCTTAGCCTAGAATAATACCTTACTATTAGGTTATCTACTAAGTATATAGTATTAGCTACTAGCCTAGAGGATCGCCCTAATATTAATCCTTCCTCTAATATTAGCCCCTTTAACGCTATTAACGCGCCTAGCTCTACTAAGACGCCTAACGCTACTACTAGTATTAAAAAGATTATTATTATAAACTAGCAATCCTATACTTATATCGCTAGCCTCTATCGCCTTACTTATTCCTATATAAAGTTCCTAACTACTTAGGAGGTAATTAATATATACCTTTAGCGCCTCTATTTCTTTAATATTACTAACCTTATTACTACTCGCTATACTAAATACCTTACCCTATATATGCTTATCTAGAATAGCTTAATTATCCTTAGTCTATATATATATATCTATACCCTTAACTTATTTATAACTAAACGAATTATAAGTAACTAGGAGTTTAGCGCTATATTACTATTCTTTATTATTAAGTAGATACTATAATGCGAGTTTCCTAGTATATATACTAAGGATAATACTTATATTAGTTAGGCTATAGTTAATAGTAATAACTCGAGCGCTATCTATACCCTCTTAGACCTTAGCGACCCTAAGGCTATAGATATAGCTAACTTTTAGTATAAATACGCTACTAACCTTCAAGGCCTTTAAGCTAATATTACCTCCCTTACTACCTTAATTACTATAATTAAAGATAATAGCATTACTAAGGCATACCCTAAGGTTAGTAATAAATCTTATTACTTATTCCTAGAGTAATATAAGGATAATATCTAACTAGCTACTACTTATAGCGTTAATACTAACTAACTCCTAGTTATAGCTAAAGAGATTATTAATAACGAGGATAAGGACTACCCTAACCTCTTAAAGATAACTAATACTACGCCTAAGACTCCCTTAGCCTAAAGTAGGATATAATAAAATATATAGAATAGAAAGGAAGTAAGGTTATATATAGTTACTTATATATAATAGTATAGCTTTACTTACTAGTACGTTACTATAATAAGAGGTATAAATTAAATTTTATACTATATATCGCAGTTAACGCCTTTATCTTCTTATATAGGTAATTAATACCGAACGCGCTTAGCGTAGTTATCCCGCTTAAGGGCGTCTAACGCGTTTAACGCGTTAAACGTACCTAAACGTATTAACCCTTATAAAAGGGCTTATTGCCTTTAAGGAAAAAACCTTCGAAATTCATAGAATTTTCACCTATAATTTTCGCCTACTACGTGGACCGTATTAATAAGGTATTGAGCTCGGAATTACGCCGCAGCCCCTTCGCAAAAAGACTACAACAAATTCACCCAGTTCCCAGGCACAATTCGGGAAACACTATATAGGTATTTTGGCCTAATAGAGCTAGGCTTATTACTATAGCGAATAGGATAAGCCGCAAAAGTGGAACCACAATTGCGATAGTGCAATTGCAGCTTATATACGCATCACGACATTTTGTTAATGTCATGCGGTAATCCTGACCCATGCGGCGTTGGTTCGGAGTGTGCTTCCTGGGCAACTTGGATTCTTCGATTACGTTTGCTGTTCCGCCGGGGCTTGGTCGCACTGTGTACGCGGTGATGATAGGCAGCAGCCAAGTTGTAAGAGACGATATTAAGGATCACGGGGAGAAGGTCGGAAGCATAGCGATACTGACTTAAGGGGTCTCTGGACTGCCAAACCCCAAACCTCCCGATGGGCAAAAGACACCCCTGGCATGGGCGACTTTGGAAGGAATACCTAGGTAAGGTAGGTAGTCACCACAGTGGCTCGGTGCCGATTCATACCGCTGAAATCAGCATCAAGCCCCTAGTGCACAGACAGCACGAGCCTGTTCAGTGGCTCCGTGACGATTTGTTAGCACTGCTAAAGCCACTAACCCCACTGAAGCCCCTACTGCAGCACGCCTGCAGGTGAAAGATGATTCTCTTGGTCTGCGCTGTCCTCATTGCCATCCTCCTCGTCGACAATCTTGCTCTTTGTAACTTGTCGTCCTCGTTCGGGTCCGGAGCGGCCTGCCCGGCGATTCAAGCGAAGAACATGGCGATGTCTTTGTCGAGAGGCGCACCTGTTGGGGTTTCTGGCCTCGTACCGGCTTAGATCATTCGCGGGGAGAGATGCAGTTGCTCATGGTCTGGCACGGGATTCCAGGAGCTAATGCACTTGTTGTAAGTGTGGTATTGTTTGGTCTGTACTTTGGCAGGTCCGTCTTGCCCCTCGGAGCTGTTTCCATTAGAGTCGCACGGCGGTTAAGAAGGTGGGCCCGCAGGCGGTACCTGCTATGTGAAGGCAAGAATGAAAAGTACCCTAGAAGAAGGGGAAAAAAGGTACTTTGACAGGTCCCCAGGTTCCTCAGCAGGTACTCAGCCGCTTTAGCAGGCCAGCTGCCAACTGTCACGTACTCCCGGAGGCCAATCGTGGGTGTGGCTAGTTCCAAAGTGGACATCTGAGCTTGGGGACACCCAATCAGACACGAAGACCCGCGGACGCGTCGACGCGTCTACGCGTTACACCCTGGATCATCACGCGTTGCTACTTCCATAGCTATTCTAATCTCACAGACGTCACACCAAGCAGCACCTCATTTGGTAATTGATTACTAAGGGACCGAGATGCCGAGTGCTGTTTCTTCTCTCTCCCGTCTCTCGTTTGACTATGCCTCCCACTTAAGGCTATCTCCCCAGATAGCGCAGAACCACTTGCTGAATAGAATAGCTGCTTTTGACAGGACTTGAACCTGAAACACGCCAGTAGGCGAGCAGCCTGTCTTAGACGACAGCAACGTCGGGCGTCATCAGTCGCTCGGATGCGGTGCACCATAATGGATGCGTGAGAGGGGGACGGCGACCTGTTACAGAGGTGTGGGAGGGATTGTAGGGGGTTGTGCTCGGGGTTAGGTGCTCGATGCCGAATTTTGGCATGTAGCCACCGAACGAGTTCCGTACGGACCTTCATAGAGCAAAAATCGACATCAAGCCCCCCAAAATCGGCATATAGCCCCGCGCGCGCTAGATCCACTGCGACGTTCTTCCTTTGATGCACAGACCAAACTGCGGTTCGCTTATCTAACATTACTAACCTTAATGTCCCTCCCTCACTTACAGCTGGGTAAGGTGAGTGACTGCCTTCAAGCCTGCCGTCCAAACTTATTTCCAGGATGTCAGGTTAGCGATCAGGACTCAAGCCACCACTAATAGCTCTAAGCCAAGGCACCGCCTGCTATGTCGATGTCCTTTCCGCTCGTCCATTAGTAAGGCCCCTTATATGTGCCCCCGCGCAATCATCACTGTCACACTAGCCCACATATGGCCATCTATAGGCTACCTCATTACATAAGCACCGATATATAGATATATCCGCTCATTAGTATCCATAGTTAGCAATATAAGCAACACACACATACCCTAGGGATACCCTCATAGTTAGTAGCACGACTAAAGTTAACCCAGCAGCCTTATTAGTAACTAATTTTTCACTCGTATTAATAAAAAAACTAGACGAAGCTATTATTAACTAACAATATTAGTCGAGTATTATTATTAGTTAGTTATATCGTCGCTAACCGCTTTCTATTACCTTACCCTACCTCGAACCTCACCTCCTCTAACCTTATCTAACCTTATCCCTCCTACTATATACCCTAACTATCTACCTATCGATACCTATTAAATCCTATTAGGATTTAGACTCTCCTACTATATATTATTAGACTACCCTATATAACCTATTAGATTTAGAAATTTTAGAAACTAGATATTATTAATTAACCTCTATAATAACTCCTAATATCTCCTCTGCTTTGCTAGAGAGTTAAGATCTTTATTAGTAATAGATAATAATATTAGGGTAGTAATTATAATTATTAATATAGCTAACCTATTATTAAATATAACCTAGGTTATAATACCCTACCTAGTTAAATAGAATATAAAGAGGATATTTAAGGCCTTCCTTAGAAACTAGCGTTATTAGGTAGTAATGTACTAGAAATAACTAAAAAATAATCCCTTCTACCCTAGTTAAACCTCGACCTATATAACTATTAGCTATACCTAAAGAGGTATCTAGATTAACTAATAACCTTAACTAACTAAACCTTTATAGCTCCCTATAAGCTCGCTAACTATATACCCTAGTTAGTCTTAATAGTAACCTACGCATTAGCCCTATTAAATTTAGCAATAAAGCCTATTGTTACTCTTAGTTATCCCTATTCGATTACTCCTTAATAACTATATTATCCTATAATATAGAAATACCACGTTAAGAACCCTACTAATATAATAAGGACTAATCCCTATATATATCGCCCACGATATCTTAGAACCTACTTTTAGCTAATATAGCAGTAGCTATAATCATAGTAGCATTAAATAACTAATAATAAGCTATAAACTAAGACTTCGCTACTATAATAGCAGAAGCCTTTAGATAGCAAAAGGAAGCTTAACCCGCCCTAGTATATAATAATATAATAGCAACGCTTCCCTACGGTCTGTAGATATAGGTATCTTTAACCCCGAAGCGAAGGATCCCTACTATTTAGGAATAGTCTCTAATAGCAAGTTAACTACTTATACTAATATCTACGCCTTTACTAATTAACTACTTAATCTCATAGCTATAAAATCTAACGCCTAAGTATATAAGGTTTAGACCTAATACCTCTAAGGTTCTATATTAGTATAGTATTTATAGGTCTTAACTAATATTAACCGAGAACTACTATAAACTATAACTATTAAAGTTATTACTACTAAGCTACTAGAATGCTTTAAACCGCACTATAGAGATATAATATCCTATTAGAAGTTATTATTATATAGTCTTATAAACATTAGCAATAGGGATATCCTAGCCTACGCTTAGTCTATAATTAGAGATATAAAAGACTATAGAATATTAGATATCCCTTTATAACTACGAGCTATATATAAATCATTTAATAGCGCTATCAAATCCCTCGTTCTACCTCCTAATAATACGACTATACTTCATAGTTTTCTATGGTTAGTTAGACGCTACGAATCAATAATAAAGATATTAGTAGTAGAATATAAGCCGCAGTTTTAATAACCCTATAACACTAACTACTAACTAGGCAAGACTAGTAATACTCGTCTTTTATATCTATAATTGTTATCCCATCGTTATTAGAAGAAACCTATATGCTAACTAACTATAGAATTCACCTACTAGTAGATTTAGTTAAAACAAGCCCTACTAGAACTGACCGAATAACTATAACCCTACCTATAATCCTAACTATAATTCTAACTATAATTCTAACTATAATTCTAACTATAATTCTAACTATAATTCTAACTATAATTCTAACTATAATTCTAACTATAATTCTAACTATAATTCTAACTATAATTCTAACTA
>JAVHLU010001461.1:0-30110 GCA_036785755.1 Colletotrichum ledebouriae
ATAATAAGTAAATAAAAGTACTCTAGGTATTATTCCTATATACCTATAGTATTCTTATTAATTATAACTAGGGTAGTTAGAAGCTAAAGGGGTTATAGTTTATTTATTATCTATATCCTAGAGGTAGCGTTAGTAATAGCCTCTTCTAGAGCTTCCTAGTTAAGTAGAGTAATATATTAATTATAAGCGCTCTTCTCTTATAGGTACTAGGCGTTAGTATCCTAGTTTTACTTAGTAATATATATATTAAGGGTTAAGGTTTCTAATAAGGTTTTACCTAGGTATAAAGATCCCTTAGGGTTATCTAGGTTAATATACTTCTAGACTCTAATAGCTTAAGCTTTAGCCTAGATTATTATATACTAGGTAATAAAGTCCTTATATATAATTAGGTAGTATAATACTATTATAGTAGTAGTAGAAGATATTATAGTTAAGGTTATTTAGAAATAGAGGGTTTATAGTAGTAGAGGATAGTATATAATAAGGAAGAAAGAAGGAATAGGAGAGAGGAAGTTTTAATAAGTACTTTTAGTAGTAAAGGCTCGTTTTAAAATAGTAATTAGGGGTCTAGTTAGAGCTAGGCTTATAACTATTAAGAAACGTCCTATAGGGCTATATTTATAGTTACTAAAGAGCTTAATCTATTATAACGAGAGTAGCTATAACGTGGTTACTTATAACTATAGTCGGAGGAACGACCCTGGAATAAGGTTGCTCTGGAGCCGACGTTAGTCACGTGCCGCGCTAGGAACGGGCGATGCTGAAGGCATCACGTCAACCTTCGCCTCCTAGAATACAGAGCCGAATCATCGACTAGCTCATTTTAGGCGGTTTTTGGACCTGCTATCTCGACGATCTTCGCTATAACCGAGTGTCTAATTGGAAGAACAAAACTTTTCATGAACTGGTGCTTCATATCAACTCATGCGGACGCCACCTCCCATCCCAAACAGATCAACGCCGAGCTTAGTCGTTATATGTGTCTCATTTCCCATGTGTGTATGCGTTACTACAAGACAACTAAGAGTGTACGCCGTAATTACTTTCGGGTACTGCTATAGGAGAGATTTGCTAAGCCGTTGAGATAGTCCTGCACTAAATCTCCACTCCAGAGCCAGATTCCCTCGTGTTGAAATACCGCCTCATCATGAGCCTATTCCCACCCGTCGACACGGAAACGATGGCAGCGAAGGGGAATACGGTAGTCGCGTATTCTCAACCTACCCGACCATGGATATATCTACTACGGCAATCAGTCTCTTTCAGAGACACTAGCAAAAACATGTTATCAAGGCATCAATTGCGAGCGACGCATCCTGGTACCGCCAGGGCTGTGCACGCTCTGACGACTATGACCCATGAGTCATTTCCAGTGAAAACCTCTTTTTGTACGTTTTGATGCCCTCCTTTCTGAATTGAGACCGAGAACCGTTGAGAACCGTTGCTGTGTGCGTTGCAAGTATCATCGTGCACTGGAATCACGGCGGCCGGTTTTACAATAGCCATCAATCGGCCCAAGCAGCGTACGCCGTTGTGTCGATACACTCGATAATTCCTACAAGTCATCCACGACGACGACGACAATTCGACAGACGCCGCAAGTCATGAGTCAGGATGTCCGTGAGTGACGTGGTGCTCTGCACCTGGGACCGCAACTCATCGAACTGAAGAGCTCCGGCGACCATTTCAAGCCTGGCTCTTTTGAGAAATGCCGTCCCCCGCTTCATCGAAAAAGTGCCCGCTGGTTTCTCATAAGACCAGTGAATAATGCAATACCGAAGACATTGAGGGGCGAGACCAAGGCCACTTGGAAAAAAACCACAAAGTTCATTGCCTGCGGTACTCAGACACCCACTCTTGCAGACACCCGATTAAAGGACACGGCCGAGGTAAGAGTATGTTGTAGCGATGGCATATTGCCTTCCCGATATACAGAAAGGATGCAATAAACTGATCATTTACTAGACGATCTCTATAAATAAGGAATAGTCCCTTATATATCGCCTTGTCAAGCTAGTTCATCCCAACCTGGGCTTGGTACTGAGACTCTCCTCTCCGATCCTGCAGCCAGTAAACCAGTCAGGCACTTCGGCTTGGCGACCACTTAGCCTTCGAACTCTCTTCTCGTCATCAGCACCATCTAAGTAAGGTCCATATGGTTAAGGTGCTGCCAGTCAAACCTTCGAATACCACACGCCGTGAACGCGACCAAAGTTCAGCAAACCTCAGCCTCGGCTCTCAAAAAGCTCCTACCTAACCAGCCCCAGTCCTCCTCGGCAAATTCATGCGGAACGCGGCTGCCGAGCTGTCAACGTTTCAAAAACATCGGGCCACAAAGAAGGTCGCCTGAGAGCTATGAAAATTCTTATAGGATTCTGTTCTACAAGATGGATTTTGTCGACTAGAAGAAAAGGGGGATTAAAAAAAAAAAAAAGGACAATGTGACTAGGTATCAAACACAGTAGAATAATAGAAACAAACCCTCAGAAAAGGATCCAAGGTGGAAACCCAATCCATACCAACCTTACCATACCAACCTTACTCGTTCAACCGCCGCTCTGGAATAATCAGGGCAGGGGACCATAAACTCCGCGCTCAAACCAATAGACCAGCCTTCACCTGCGCACGCAAACTCGTCTGAAACGCTTCCGTGTCTGCTGACCTCGCAACCTCAACCGCAACGAGCCCTTTCCCGTCTGAACAGCCATCTTGTGGGAAAGAACCAGCAGTACTGCCAAAATAGCAACAAAAATTAACGGTCTAGAATCAGCCAGTAACCCTCCTCACCCAGAGCGTTGTAGGCTCGAACTCGGCGTTGCGATCCATTCTCTTGTAGGCGCGGTGAAGCTTGAGGCCTATCTCATATTCCTCGCGCTGCACATCAGCCAACTCGACCTTGAGGGCCTCGACCTTGCGCTTCTCTGCTTCGCGCTTGCGTAAGACGGCCTCACTAGCCAAGATGCTGTCGGTAGGCATGAGCTCCGTCATCTGCTTGATGGCCTGGTTGATGTTGATGCGGCGGTTACAGAGTGATTCGAGGCGTGCATTCAAAAAGCCGACGCGGTCATTGGCCATGGAAATTTCCGTTGGCGGCGGCGGCAAGGCCTTGGTAGTGGTCCAAGCCGAGTCGGGCCGACTGGACGTGCTGTACATACTTGAGTTGCTAGCGCGAGGCAACGGGCGCTTCTGACTTGGGAGTTCAGATCGTGCTGGCAAGGTCGTTATGTTCTCGGAGAAAGTGGATGACAAGTAAGGTGAGGACATGGAAATGACGAAGGGCTGGTCCGCGTTGACGGCTTTGCTCTTGTGGCCAAGGACAGGTGGACGCTTCCGGCTCATTACACCATCAGCTTGCTGTGGTGAAGGCAATGCAGGAACTGGCGGAGCCGTGTCCGTCGATTGAGGGGTGTCTGCGGCAGAAGTCGCGTTGGTGATGACGCTGAACCTTGACGGGGGCTCATCCCACGGCTCGTTGACTTTGAGGGCTTCACCCGGTGATCTCGGTACGCGTGGCGGCGATCGTCGAGGGGCACTAGGGGCGTGGACTGTAGCCTCGGAATAGACGCTTGACGAGTATGACGGCTGCGGTGCATGCAGAGCTTGCGAGTTGGTAGGAGGAGGTTTCCGCCGAATAGCTTTGTCATGACCGAGATATGCATTAGGGGAAGCGGGGAGGCCCGGCAGGGATGCGGGTTGTCTTATCTTGACAGGCGCATCGGTAGAGGCCTCGGGCGTCACTTGCACGGGGGACTTTACGCCAGCGCTGCCCGAGTTGGGCGGGCTGGGATAGGAGGACTGAGCGGGCGGAGGGGTTCGAGTTATCGCGTCTGGGGAGGGAGAGGCAGAGGCAGAGGCAGAGGGCGAGGGCGAGGGCGAGGGCGAGGAAATTAGCTGCCGGGGTGCGTTGAGCACAGTTCTGACGGTGGGTGTCTTTGTTCGCGATGACGTTTCAGATCCAGAGGGGCTGACAGGGGACAGTGGTGAAGAGAGGCCGGCGATGGGCAGCCTCGGCCCAACAGCAGTGCGCTTGCTGCTCTTGCGCGGGATGCTGAGAGGTTCCTTGGGCGGCGTGTCACGGACAGGACTGACGACGGCCGTTCGCCCACTTGCACCGCGCAGCCCGCTTGCCCCGCGCCAAGGCGGGCGCTCGTCGAGGGTGTCGGGTACAGCAGCAGCAGCAGTAGTAGCGATGGCTGATGACTCTTGGTCTTGCTTCCCGCCGACGGGCCGTAACCTGCGCAGGCGATCACCAAAAGCTTGCTGCGTCTGTGGTGCATTCTGCATGGCCTTCATAGCAGCTGGCGACTTGCCAAATGGCGAGGATTCACGCAGTCCTTGGGCGTACTCCTGTGGTCTGACCTGGCCCGCACGGCCCGTGTCGAGGGACGTAGGTTCACCCGTCATGTCATCCCACTTGGTCTCGCGCTGGATCCGCAGACGCTGCTGGGATTTGGTTTCCCGGAGCGTGTGAGCCGCGGCGTCCTGGTTCTTTCTGCGCTCGCGACGCATCGTCGGGATATTGCTTTTCGGTGGAGGCGTGCCATTCTGTCCTGAACGCTGGTCTTCGATAGTGAGTTGCGACATGTAGGGAGAATCTTCGATGGGCGAGACACTGCGATGCTGTGTGGTATTCCTGAAGAAGAGACACATGGTCAGTCTCGGCCTAATTTGGCGCTGATTCACTATCAAAAAAACAAGAGGCCCATAGCCACGTGGTTGGGAAACAATCGCATCAAGGATGTGTCGGACGAAGGACTTTGACTTACCCATTCCTCTGGGCGTCCAGTTCAGGCGAGCTCGGGGGAGAGACGTCCGCCACGGCGGAAATATAGGTATTGGGGGTAGCCACGTTTGCGAAATTGGGAGTAACGGGGGAGGCGTAGGAATCGCGTTTGAGCGAGTAAACGGAGGAAGCAGGTCGCCAGGAAGTCGACTGCAGACTCGGAGGAGGAAGGAGATCTTCGAGGGCGCTGGAGCGGGTAATGTTAGCTAAGGCTGCTTGGAGAGATGCGAGACTGCAGGAAAAAGAGGGAGCGATGTCGTTGAGGCTGCGGGTGTAAATTCACGATGCACGAGAAGGAGGCGCGACGACGGAGGTAGCGTTGGCCATGGTCGGCCGAGGTGGTCTGGCAGGGTCGCCTTGGTTGGTCATGTCGTTATTGGAGAACGACTGGCTGCCGCGTTGTGATGGTCGTTAGGTATGGTTTGAGCTGTGAGCTGCAGCAAGGAAGGCACGATCTAGCTGAAGTTCAAGAAGGTGCCTCCCGTTGTCATGGCGTGAGGTTGACTGTCGCGTCGTGTCGGCGTCTTCTTTCTCTCCTCTCCTCTCAAGATCTCCCACTTTGCATCACCGCGCCACGGAAGCACCACCACCAACCCAATTTTTGGGGGGGGGAAAAAAAAAAAAAAAAAAAAACTCACTCTTGAGGATTCTGGATTCTCTCAGCACCACGCTTGGATTCGTCCTTTGGCGATATCGTGGGCGAGGGCAAATTATGCTGGATTCCAAGACCACCGCCAGGGTTCTTGAAATTGTCCGGCCAGTAGTTCTGGTGGTGAAGGGTGCTCGTCGTGCTCACTGCAGACGTAGAGGCAGCAGGATTGCAGTTCGAGTTGGTGTAGGGAAAGTTGTTCCTCACGGATCCTCCTCTGCCGAGCTGCTGTCCTTGTCCTTGCCCTTGTCCTTGTCGTTCTTTCTCTCTTTCTCTTTCTCTCTCTCGTTCTCCCTGCGGCGGCGGTCCTCCTCTCAGATGCAGCCGGAAATGCTGTGTCTGTGTCTGTGTCAGCGTCTGATTGTGTCCCCTGCCTTCTGCTCGCTGCAGCGGGTGCTCTCGCTGGCTGTTGAGGTGGTGCTGCAGCTGCGAATACGAGCGCTGCTGCTGTAAAGCTCCTGACTGGGACGGCAACGACGAAACGGTCAATGACTGCGACCGAGGCTGCAGATGCGACTGGCGGTATTGTTGACTATTGAGGAATTCCCTCTCGTGTAGCTGAGGAGGAGGCGTCAACTTCTTTTGACCGTTAATGTTGGTGTCGGTGTTGGCGTTGGTGTTGGCGGCGGCGGTGGTGGTGGTGGTGGTGGACGTGGTAGTCGCATTGATGGCCCGATGGCTCCTTCCTCCTCCTCCACCGTTGCTGCCCAGACCCATCGCAGCTCCTTCCACTAATTGCAGGCCCGTTACAGCGGTTTGCCCCGCCCCCCCGCAACCGCTCGTGCCTGAACTCCCCTGTCCGTTGGTTTTAGTAGCGGCGGTAGGGCCAAGGGTTGGTGGCCTCGCAGGATAGCGGTCCCACATGGTGATTCGAGGAACAGCGACAGCGACGCCGTCGATCACGCAACTGATTTGAGAAAAGGGTCCGCTTCGCCAAGGAACCACCTCTAATTTCCCTCTTCTGCCGGCCCCGTGTTTTTCGTGTTGATATTATTTGCCGTTGGCTTTTGCGATTATGCGCCGATTTGGTGAATGCGGCAGTGGAAAACGCCGTAACGGTGGTGCTGTAAATGCGACCCGATTTAATGCAATCGAGCCCTGAGTCTTGGTTGCGTGAGGTATGTGACTTACACGCTTCTGGTCTTTCTTGTTCTTGTTCGTTGCTGTCCGAATCCCCTCACCCAGAGGGCAAACTGCCAGCGGACGACTGGATTAAATATGCAAAAAAGAGGAACACTCCAGCAATGCAAGATGCAAGTTCCAAATCGTCAGACGGCCAACCCGGAGCCGGAGCTGGAGGAAGGGAGCCTGAGAGCCAGAGCCAACAAAACAAATGATAACCTGTTCTTGCTCCCGGGCCCACGGCAAGCAGACCGACGACCGTGAGACGCACTGCACAAGCAGGAAAAAAAAAAAAAAAAAAAGAAACACACAAAAGAATATCAAATGACAGCCCGCCGTCAGCTCGTCCCTTCTTCGCCTCTGACAGTTTCTGCCGTACGATTATGCTGCGCCGTCTCGCTTCCAACCCAGCTTTTTTTGTCTTTCAGTCCGATGTTTCGGATCTCGTCCCGGAGAGAATCTCCTTGGTTATGCTTATCGCGCTCGCACGTGGAACTCGCTGCTCGGTGCGGTGTCTTGCTCCGCTTCGCATGAATCTCGCTCGTTTTTGGGGGGAGGCAGGAGGGTCCGGGGTCCCGTTTCGTCACTGTATCTGTCGATGTCCTCGACTGACCGCGTATGATTTGACTCGTCAAAGATGAGGGAGACCCTTGGATCTACAACCAGTCTTTGCTTGATGAAAGTCGTGGCGGAAGCTTGGTGTTATTGCTCGATCATTCATGCAACACTCGATGCGCTCGAATCGTGTTCGAGTTCGGTGTCCGGTACGATGGCTCTAGGTTGCATGTGTGTGTGTGTGTGTGAGAGAGAGAGAGAGAGAGAGAGACAGAACCACCTTTCCCGTCCGGGGCGAGGCGCGGACCAAAAAGAGGCTTGCTTCAATGTTTTGAACGACCGAGAGAAAAGAGAAGTCCTGGACGGTCGCGTTTCTGGCCGGGAAAATACGTCACGTTCCGGTCCTCTTTCGTGACTCGGGATGACGGGGTCGGTGGTGGCGGCGGTGGTTTGTGTATGTGTGAAGCACAGGCTGGGTGGCTTACAAGAAGATCTCGGGATCGCGAGTCAACGCTAACTGCAAAGCAAAAAGAAATGTAGATGAAGATGAAGATTGGGGATTTCTCGTGTAAGAAACTATCAAGAAGCATTCTCCAAGAACACGGAGGAAAGAGAAACAAGAGAGAAAAAAAGAAACGAAAGAACGCTCAGCGGTCCTGACCGTGGAAAAGAAACACGACAAACTTATCAACAGCGCCCAACAATCCACATAACCGCTCCGACGATCGACAGAGGATACCAAATGCTCAAGAAACAAGGAATTAAAAAAAAGGTACGCTAGGCGGGCGGGTTTAGGGTGAGAGGTGGTGGTTCATCGGCTGGTAGCCTCACTAGCCATGTGTGTACATTCCCTCTGCACGCTACCACTGCATCGCAGATTAACATCTTTTCCCTGCTGTAACTGCTGCCCATTCTCTGCCGCCGCCGCCGAAAGCCCAATCGTCGAGGTAGCAGCAGCACCACCACCGACGCCAGTTCCTAGATGCAGATGCAGATGCAGGTACAGAACCACGACCACCCCGTGACCGACGCGGAGATAGCTTCAACTGCCTACCTCATAGGTTAGGTAGACTACAGAGGCCCGTGCCCGCAGACATGAAGGGTCTCAGCGTTAGACGACGGCAGCGCCTCATTATGAAGACTACCCCATCGGTAGTACCGATATAATCTTGGAAACTGAGGTAGTCCACACACTGCGGAAAGTTCAAGAAACAGCACGTTACATAGCATATTACACTACCCCTAAGAGAGTTTGAACTTGGTTCGGTAGGACTGCATGCTGCGCTCATGCAGGGTGGCATGCGCAAATCTCCCGCGATGCCGGACGTTACGCCACTCCACCCGGCGCTTCATTGGGTGCGCCGCTCCGGCGGCACGGTGAGATGGTACCGTAGGACGGTGTAACCTAGCTCACCCGCTGTCTGGCTTCATCCAGTCGATTTGCTCTTCTTATTTCCCGGGCTGGGCAGTTGGTATCCTGAGATACACAGGCGAATGGATACCCAGTAATCACAACTTCAACAAACATGCCCATGTCAATCTCCATGTACGACAGAGAACTAGAGTATCTCATGAGCCTGAGTCCTGACTGGTCTTCAACGAGACGCAAAGCCCAACATTGAAGAAACCCCGAAATGCCGGACCCCCAAAACCGTTCTTCCTCGTTTCACATACAAACCCACGTCTCCAGCCATCTTCACCCGGTAATTTCCCTGCACCACTCATCACACACGCGCCGCCGCCGCCTCTCAAGATGCGCTCTCAATTCGACTCAGTCACACATACCTCACGTAGCATCAGCAAATTCTTTCTTCTTTCTTATTTCTCAGGGACCGTTCCTGCGTTTCACATTGACAATCCACCAACGCCAAACTCATTTTAACCGTTGTTACATTCGAGACCCCTCAGTCTACAGAGACAATTTTTTTTTTCTAACGGTCAGACCTATGTTACCTTTCTTCAGAGAAGCCTTCAAATCCCTCAACAGACCTGGCTCCACGAATGCACGAACACGTCTTGACGCGCCGAATACTGACGCTGCCGCGGCCGCAGCAGCGAGCGCAAATGCACGGCTCACCCTCCGTCAGGGGCTTTTTTTTCTCTTTTCTTGTCATCTCAGATCCCGCAGGCAGCATCCATTCCATTCAGTTCACTCCCCCGCGCGCCAGAAATCCCCTTTCGCAAATCTCATCATCCCAAATCTCATCATCCAAGGGGACGTTCCCTTTCATGCGGGGAGACGAGGTAACCGTCATCCTGCAGGAGGCCCGCAGGAGGATCAGACAGACCTGCCAACGCACTCGCACTCGCCCTCCAAAACCAAAACATCTCATTAATCACTTTTCTCGTTCCCCTCCCCCCCAGAAACAACCTCAGCCAGCTCATCAACCACTTCTACGTCCGTCCGCGTTATGCGACTCTGTCACTTTGGCTCGCCATCCTCATAGCCACTTATGGGTCGACCTTGGGGACAAGAAGGCTCCCCCAACTCCGATGGGCGACATAAGCCACAACCTGACGTGAACTGACACTGAAACTACCCCTGCTCACACCCGTCCGATCGCAGCGCACAAACGCACTCACATCTCACCCGCTACATCTCCCTAGGCTGTCATCTCAATGTAGGAGCTTTCCCCATGACGACCTCAGCATCACGCCGTCTATCCTTTTTTTTTTTTTTTTTTTTTTTCGTTGTATTGGCTGGTAGCGTTGATTTCAGATAAAAATATCCGATATGTGGTACTTGAAGTCTGGCTTGAAGTCTGGAATCCGTCCTTGAACAAGGCCGTCCATATTCCAGAACTTCTCTGGCCAACCTGTACTCGGAACCGATCGGTCATGGTCCTGTTATCTCGGTAACTATGGCCGCTGCGCCGGGGAGAATCTGAAGCGGCATCAGAACCTCATGCGCCACTATGCTGACCCTGCTTCACTGGCGAAAACACACACACTCAAACACTCAAACACACACACACACACACACACACACACACCTCATTTGCAAACAACCTGCGCAACGCAAAGCCCAATGTTTTTCCTTTATCTGTGATATCGCAATGCCAAGTTTCGGACCACCTTGCAGCCTTCACCTGCGTAAACCTCCGTCGGGTCGCAAGATGGGTAAAGCAAGCTATGATGAAAAATCAAAAATCGGGAAAAAAAAAAAAAAAAAAATTCCCGCGATGAGGAATGCATAAACGTCAAACTCCCAAATCAATGCCGGTATCTGGCCGCCAGTCAAAACTCCGTAACACATCAATGCTGCCGATTCGCAGATAATTCAATGTGATCGACCTGCTGCCTGTGTCCCAATCACGCTGGCGGCTCGGACTTGACTACTCGGCCGCCGTTGCCATTATCCGTGCCGGAGTCTGAGTCCGAGTCGGAATCTGAGTCTGAATCTGAGTCTGAATCGGAACTGCTGCTGTCGTCAATCACCTGCACGTCTCCGCGCATTTGCCGCAGCAGTTCTTGCGCCGTCAAGCTAGCTCCCTGTTCCATAGACGGCGACCTGCCACTCGGGGCGCCGTTCGGACCGCCAGCCACGATCTTCTTTGTAGATGAGCTCGGCACGTGTAGTTCGACGCGGTGGTTGCCCTGGATGTACGATGATGACGACGGACGAGAGATCTCCGGCTGCGATGGACGTGGCGGCTGCGACATGCTCAGCGTCGGATCCTCCGTGGCAGCCGTAGCGTTAGATCCGGTGAGACCACCTCCGATGTCAGCGACTGCCACTTGCTTAACCGGCGTACGTTGCGAAGGTGTCGTCTCCTGGGTCGAGGTGACTGCCGAGTCTCCAGCGTTGTTCAGGCGGGCACGCTTGTCTCTATGGTCTCCCGGCGTTCCCTGACGAGGACCAGATCCATAACCCATTTGGTCGCGCTCGGCGTCCATCTCAGCCCGACCACGGCGCTCGCGAAGCCTGATACCATACTTCTTGCGAATTGTGCTCTGCTTGCATGCGTAAGAGTTTCTGAAGCTCTGCAGCTTTTTGTCGAGCTCGGCGCTAACCAGCCCACTCTCCTTTGCGTGAGAAATTTTGTTCTTAAAGTCTTCCTCGGCACGTCGCAGGTCATGCAGAAGGTTGTAAACCTGACTTTGTGTGAGGTGGGCCATGTCCTTCGCCTGAGGAGTCCCGAGAGGGGGCTTTTGGATGCCGGCAATTTGAATAGCCGTTCCAGGCGTTACTTGACTCGCCAGCGTGGCTTGAGGCGCAGCCTGCGACTGTGCCTGCGGCGTCGAATAAACAGGCATCTGAGATGGCGCCGGGCTGTTTTTACTTTCAGAGTACTGAGTGGGGAGGGGTCCCGTTGGAAGCTTGTTGAGGTCAGCTCTTGGGCCTGCCAAGCCGGGTATTGTCTTCACATCCTGGCATTCCTCTTTGGTGACGAGTCCAAAGTCGCCGCACACCTTATTCATCATATGATACTGCAGCCCATAATGCGCACCAAATGATTGTCCGCAATGAGGGCACAGGAGAAGTTGGCCACTTGCACCGAGCGTAGCATACGGTTTTATGCAGATTCTCTTCTTCACATGCTAGAACTTGTTAGCGCAGGCCGGTTTCTTGAATGGAAAGTGTCACATACGTAAGCCCACGAGGACATCGCTTCGAAAACGCGGTGACAGAAAGTGCACTTTGGGTGGTTCGGGTCCTCCGGTTGATTTGGCGGAGGTCCGTATGTGTTGACGAATGACTTTCGGCCAGCTTGCGTCGGCTGCGCAATTTGGGTCGGCGCGGGTGCGCCGACGGGAGGTCCACCAGGGACTACCGTGGGAATGACGTGCTCGTTCTCGACGATGTCGTTCTTGTCATAGCCCAGTCGTTCAGCCCGAGCAAGGGCATTAACCAGCCGCCGAGCTTCGATCGAAGGCAGACGCATGACGAGAGCCTTGTCGAGAAACTGTTTGCTTGCCTTTTGGAGGAGAATGTCCGAGATCTCGTCCAAGTCCTGGGGATTCAACCATTTCGCTATATCGAACTTGCCTTCTGCCACGATCCTGGAACCAAAGTCCCTCACAGCCCTGCTGAGAATGCCATTCTCTGCCCGGTGCATAGCCACGTTCATCTGAAGGAGCATTAGCATCTTTCATTTGCATAACAGGTGTGATGCGCCGTCGAGCCGAGGGTACACATACGATGAAAGCCATGTGGTAAGCTGAGCCCAGCATACACTTCTCAAAATTGTCTCGGACAGCTCGACGAACGGCGTCCGGTTCGCATTCCTTCATCAACTGAGAGAGCTTGGTGTAGTCCGCGGAAAACTTTTGTGCCTTTCTAATGTCTGGTGGCAGCTGAGTCTCGGCAGGTGGCGCCGAGGCACTATTTGCGCTTGGTGCGGGAGATGGACTTTGAGTTTGTTGTCCAATATCCGACGAGACCACTGAAGGTCGAACATGGTTGGCTTGTTGGCCTGGCACGACTGGCACCGGGACAGGTGTTTGCTGCGGCGCAGGGGTAAGTGGCTTTTGTGTGTTTGGGACTGGCTGAGTAGGAGGAGAGGTTGACGATACCGGCTGGCCGTTGGGAGCTGCGGAGGAAAGTGCAGATGAAGCCGCACTTCCTGGACGGCTTGGGTCACTGTTGCCACCTCCGTTCATGCTGAGGCCGGGGTGGTAGTTGATGCTTTGATTAGCATGATCACCATCGACTTGCGGGCTCTGCATGCCTGGAACTATCATGGACGAAGCCATGGCAAGAATTCCGGACGAGATCTGAAGCCAAGTGTTGTTCAGGGTCTCGATGCCGTTTGACGGTGATACCACGTGACTGACACGCGGGATGAGGTCCGAGAGGCCGGTGACCAAACAGACGCGCTGTAAATCGTCAGTCGACAGGTTCGATGTGCAACTTCTGTAAACGGGGTCGCGACTCACTTGGCACGAATTGACGCGTGAAGTTCGACGATCGACGCGGTTCTGGGTGGTGTTCGGCGCTGCTGAAGAAGTCGCGACGATTCAGTCGTTGTTGGCACGGGCGCGGTCGCGGGCAGAGACGGGTCAGTTGAGGGTTGAGAGAGACAAGATTTAGCGACCAGGGAAAGGGGGGGTCACCTGCTAATTAGAAAAAAAAAAATCATTAGCGTTGAAGTTATAGAAAGTGGGGCGTCTATAAATTTTTAAGGGCAGGCGCTATAGTGAATAGCCTGAGGCAGCAACGGTCCGCGTTATAAATCAAGACAAATAAGGCAGGGGCTTGTTAGTGCTGTGGCTGCTTTCGGAAAAGGGTGAGATGCGTCCAATCAAAAGGCGCGGACGCGTGGAAGTGAGGCTTGGAGTCATGGACACGTATTTTTATCTTAATTTTTGCAGTAGATCCAATATAACCATCGATATATTTTACGGTGCTGCCAAACTTCACTTCTCATAACCTTAACTCACGCATGCGACGGCTGCGATGAGGACCGTCCACTTGGACCTATGAATTTGGTCTCGACTTTGGCAGCTGCAAGACATTGACTGAAACACTCGATGCGCCCCGACTGAGAAAGATAAATGCACTGTCGCCGCATCGAGCCGAGAACAATCGCGGAGCTGTGGCGCTGAGATCAAGCATAATATGCAGAGCCAAGCCTAAACAAAGCCTAGAAGTATCATTGCAAAAATAGCTATTGGTAGTCATACTGTGAGTTTCGTTTCGTCTCACTCATCAAACGGCCTCCAAACGGCCTTCCTCATCCCAGCCAACCCAGCCTATCCCAACGTCGTCATGAAGAGTCATCCAATCCCGGGGTATTATCCAGCCTTGTCCGGTCTGTCGCACACGCAAATTCTTTAGATCTGCTCGCCGATGCACGCCAACATCAGCCTCTGGTAGTCGCCGCTCGTCTCGCCCTTGATCCTGCTCGCCAGGCTGCGGCTGTACTTGGCCTGGTACGCCCCCTTGACATTGGCCAGGAAGTTCTTGTCCCAGTGGAAGCGCACGACGCGGGCGACGAGTAGGTGGTCCTTGGTGCCGAGACCGGCCATCGAGTCTTCGAGGAGCTTGGCGGCGTGCATGTACTTGTCAACGGCGTGGCGCAGTTGGAAGAGGAGGGCGTCTTCCATGTGGCCGGAAAATTCCTGTTCATCCTGGTCAGCATTAGGTACTTGCGAAACCAGAAGCATGGGAGGGGGTTTACGGGTGACTAACCTTCTTGATGACGTCTTCCAACTTCCTCCTGAACTTTTGCTCGTACGCCAGGTTGATGGCGCGAATCTGGTTGTCGTTGCGTGTGCTGAGGATGCTGCAGACAAGCATCTCGTCAGTGCCGATCTTGCCCTCGGTGGCCTTGTAAAGGTCCATGACGTCCTGGTCAACCTGCTGGGGGATGACGGGTGCGGAGTCCTCCGCTCGGTTTGCGCCGAGCACGATGAGGAAGTGCCTCTCCGTCTTCATGCTCAAATCGCCCTTGACGTCGTCTTCCAGGCGGCGCCTGAAGGTCTGCTGGTACGCGCTCTTGATCGCCTGCATATCGGCGTTCGAGCGTCCGAGGAGAACGTCGTTCAGAACGCTCTCCTTGGTACCCATGCCGTCCATCGCCTCGAACAAGTTGTAAATGTCAGATCTCAAGGGACCGCGCGCGACGGACACCATGCCCTTGCCGAACCAGCTGCTCGTCTCCTTCTTGATATCCTGCTCCAAGTCCCGCTTAAAGTTCCTGTTGTAAGCAGCCTTGATGGCATCGATCTGGAGGGGATCCTTGGTCGCGAGACAGCGAATGAGTGCCTTCTCGTCTGTGCCGAAGCCCTTCATAGCACTGCGCGCAGCCCCAGCATCGGGTGAGCCATCCCAGTTGATGATTTGTGGCGGGCCGTAGCCCATAGATGCCGGCGTCGGGGGTCCGTAGTTCTGCGGAGGAGGGGCGCCATACTGCTGAGGTGGCGGACCAGGGGGTGCGCCGTAACCGCCGGGGGCTGGGGAATGACCGTAGGGCGACGGGGGGATCGGAGGAGGCGCGCCGTAGCCGCCGCCTTGAGGAGGGTATCCGCCGGGTGGTGCGCCGTAGCCCTGCGGAGGGCCTTGCGGTGGAGGGTAGTGGCCACCTTGGGGAGGATATTGACCAGGAGGCGGTTGTTGGTAGTAGCCGCCCTGTTGCGGCGGAGGATACTGACCTCCCTGGGGAGGATAGCCGCCGTAGCCACCCTGGGGAGGAGGAGGAGGAGGAGGAGGGTATTGGCCGTAGCCCTGGCCGTGGGGCTCTGATCTGGTTAGAAGACCGCTAGAGAGAGCTGCAGTGAAGCGCGACTTACGGGCGCCGTAGCCGTGTTGGCCTGGGTACGACATCAGTTGTAGAATGCGACGCGCGAGGTTATCGAAGTCTGGGCTGGTGATGTCGGGAGAATCGGCAAGCAAAGTGGTGAGAGTTGCGTCACGTAGGGCGGGGTACCCAGAGATGTGCTGACTGCGGGGCACCGAATGCTGTTGGCAGTCTTTGGTGGAATAGAACGTAAGAGGAGTCGGGAGTATGGCTAGGCAAGCTCTTGGAGGACTGGGCAGCTTTTTATTCCAAGGGACGGCTTGGTCTTGGTCGTCTTCGTCCGTCTGCAGAAGGATGCAGGCTGAGGGAGGTGACGGACGCGGCGTGGCTGTGAAGAATTGCGTGTTGGGACGTTAGGAAACTCAGGTTGGGAGCAGCAGGTGCGAGCTTTCCGTCTCGCCTTCGCCTGGTGGACCGACTCCGATGCGCAATTGAACGAACGTCGAGCAAACTAAGCTGTGGAAAGGCACCGCACTGGGATGAGACCCTGGAAGATGTTCCTTAATCGCCTTAAGCTCGAGTATAGTTGGGCTTGTAGGGTAAGGTCCATTAAGCTTGATCAGGCAGCGTATTTGGACTGATGACGAGCGGCCAAGTGGTGGCTTAGTTGGCACGCGCCGGTCCAAGAAACCGAATGGAAATAGCAAGCAGAAGCACCCAACCTTGCCAACGTCATTAGAAATGTTTCGATGCACGAGCCACCAACCCTGTCGACCTGCAGATGCGCCACAGCGGTGCGTGATCTGGCGGAGGGAGAGGCGCCTGCACAGCCGGAGTGTAGTTACAACGAGTCTATGAAAACAAACACGCGTGCTAGGGATTTGGGCAGCGCTGAAGATCACTAGAGTTGACTGTGGTTTCGAATGAGATGGTTAGTCAATCTATTGGAAGAGAACTTATAACAAATGGCTTCAAATCATGTTTTGCTAGAATCTCTGAATTGGAGGAGGCAACGAATGAAGGCTCGAAAATGGTCTATGCACGCTCAGACCAGCCAATGCACGTAAGATGTTTTATGCAGGGGTTTTCAGAGTGGATCGAGCAGCATTGTGGACTGACAGATGGCTCCACATGGCAGCGAGCGAGGGCCTGCTGACCGGAGTGGCAAGCCTCGAGCGGAGCCACAGGTGTTTGATTGCACAGCCACCGGACATGTCCGGGCCTTTGCCGAGATAAACCCGGCTTCTACCATGTATGTTCCGCTTTGGTGAGCTCATGGCGTCCACCTCGATACCTCCAGAAAAGATCGAGGAGGTGCGCCTCCAGCCTCAATGCAACTGCGCAATTAACCTCAACGATGGTTTACGTTGTATGTTTCAGCGATGCATGCGCCATTGCGGTTAGCAGTGGGACAAGTTCTTCCCGCGGCCTATAAATCCTCTCGGCCGACTTGCAACAGGTGGCTGGGAGACCGTCTGTCTGGGCCTCTCATTGGCCAGCCCGCACCCGCCTCGAAGGGGCTAAGCGGCCCAGAGGTCCAGACCGGCCGGCTGTCCCTCCTGTGCCTGCCGTCCTTCACCCACAAAGCTCTCCCGGAGGCGGCCCCTGGCCAACCAGACAACCCCTCCATGTTACCTACCCCTGGATGGATCGCTCCAAACCTCCTGGGAATATATTCACAAGCTGGAGCTCCCAACCACCGTCTTTTCCCACCACCAGCTTAGTTCCCTTTCGACGTGCCTCCTGCGCGAAATCCAAGACCAGTGTCCAGCCATCCGCGTTTGCTAGTGCATCCGCAGTAAAACCACAATGGCTCCCGCTCCCATGTTTGCTTCTTCGCCCTCCTGCTTCTCCAGTTTTCCGTCCTACGCTACGGATACAGATACAGATCATCCTTCGTGATCGATCGACATCCGCATCCACCGTGCGTTTGCTGCCCGCTCCCGCCCGTCCATCTGCGCCTGTCCACCGTCTGTCCAGCATCACCGCAGCAGCAGCAGCAGCAGCAGAACAGCATCACAGACTGGAGGCAGAAGCAGTAGTAGTGGCTGTCGATTCTGTATACGTCGTCAAGATGCATCCCCCGGCCTCTCTTCCTCTGCTTCTATCTGTCACCACAGTTGCAAACGCTTTTCCTGTCTTCGACTTCCTGCTTCACCCTCGAGCACCGACAAAGTCATACTCCGTCGTCAACGTCGACGGAGATCCCACCACCGGGGCTCCTCCCATCGTCACCGTCACAAAAGATCCCGTGCAGGTGACGGTCACAGAGCATGTTAGCCACACAGTCACCGAGGAGCCGTCTGCAGTTCAGACGACCTCGACCTCGTCTATACCCATCGTGAATGTGGGCGGGGACGGGCCGACCACCATCACCATCACCGAAACTGAGAAGCCTGAGCCTACGTCTCTGGCCCCGACGACAACACCACTGCCTGCTGCTCCGTCAACCACCGTTGTCCCCGAAACGCCAGTGTCTTCAGCAGAAGATCTTCCGCAGTCTTCACTATCATCAGAAGCCCCTCAGTCATCGGCTCCTTTGAGCATATCTCAGTCTGCCCCGCCAGCATCTACTACTCCTCAACCTTCATCTGCTTCGGGCAATCCTATCCCGTCCTCGCCCTCGTCGAGTGTTCCCTCGCCTTCATCACCCTCTTCTCAAGCGCCTAAACCATCAACCGGTTCATCTACTGTTCCGCAGCCCTCTTCAGTCTCATCCAGCCAGCCCCCGCCCGCACTCTCGTCATCCTCTACGACGACCCAGTCAGCTACTATCCAACCCAGCAGCACCGGCTTGCTTCCGCCGTCTATGGAACCCTCCACGGTCCCTGCTGCCCCTTCGACTTACACGCCTCAGTCTCCTGTGCCCACGCCCTCATCGGCGACGTCATACCTGGTGTCCAGCACACTCAAGACGAGTGTCTTCGAAACTTCATCAACACCCGTTGCATCGTCCGCTCCTGTCATTGTTGCGCCTCCGCCCTGGACAGAGACGCCAATTGCCCCGACGTCAATTGCCATCACATCTGCAGCGGAGCAGACCCCGTCTTCCGTCCCAGCAAACTCAACCACAACCTCTTCAGCCTCTTCAACCTCATCCACTTCAACGTCCGCCGTCTGGACCCCCAGCTCGTCCAGTAGTTCCAGCCTCAGCACGCCAACCCAGGTTCACGAGACCGCCTCCACAACCACCTGGATGCAAGAGACGACCTCCGCTCTACCTTCGACTTTGCTGACGAGCACCGTCAGCATCATGAGTTCACCCTCGCCAACCCCAGCATCCTCGAAAACCTACGACGATGGGTACTGGGCCACCAACAAATACCCCGACGGAAACGACACCGCCACCGCTGTTCCCCAGTGGTGAAAGCTTTTCCTTATTACACTGAAGACGATTGAACGTCATATATGATTTACAGATTCTGGCATACCACTCACATGGCGCATTTCAAGGATTAGAAAACGTAGAGATCAAATGTCTTCATGGGCACATGTACTAACGAGACCTGAGAAATGACGGTTGTTCAGGGCGAAGCCGCCTGTGCTGCAAGGAGGATCATCAGCACCGACCAAGAGCTGGAACGCGCTGTCATAATTGGGTTTCCTAATGTCTAATTAGATAGAATGTCAATAAACCCCATACGTCACCACCACTGCCTACGTACTCTCATGGCACCGTCGATCATCACGTTGTGATGAGTTGCAGTCTTACACAGACCGGTCCTTCACTCAAGCCTTCCAAAGCGACCTGTCAGATACCTTTACAATGCCCAGACACTGGCACAGCCCGCGACAGCCACTACAACCCGTCACGGTAACAAGCGAGATTTTCCCAACGGCAGCTCATCTCCTTCAAAGAAACCACTCCCGTATCCCCAGGACAGTGGCTGCCGTCAATGCATGGCAAAAGCGTGCCATCCAGGAGTGTCGGAAGCCATAAAGCCTTGGCTTCCGTCGCGCCATCCCGCGCTTCTGGAAGCTATGGCATGTTCTCAGCCAAAAGCTTTCCCTTCCCTCACCGGCATCTCCCTTTATCTTCCACATCACGCAGCTCAAAAGCGGAAGTGGAAGAACAGAAGAGAACAAGAGCCCCCCTCCATCAAGGAAAGACACCCGCAAAGTCTGATCTCAAATCACACGATATGATACCCAATCACGACACTGGCAACCCGCCCGCCAAAGGCCACGGCCTCCATCACAGCACGAGCAAACCCGCCCCGCCGCCCGGCGTCGTCGCCGGCGCGCTGGCCATCTGCGCAGCCTTTGTCATCTTCGGCTTCGGGTGCTACTTTGCGTTCCACTGGGTCTGCGGCACCCGGTCCGCCGGCGCCGCTGCGAGGAACAAGTCCCACGTCGGGGAGCAGCCGGCGGTACCCCTGACGACGTGGGGTCATCATGGAGGACATGTGAATCGACTCGTCCGGGACATGAGGGCCAAGCGCGAGGGTTCTGTCGTGTAGGGTGTGTAAGTACACGAGATGAAGGGGGCATGTGAAGATGGGAGTCTGGACTGACAACTCAACCTGCAGGGGCGGTTTCCGTTATTTCCAGTGCTGGGTCGACTAGTACGGCCCTCAGAACGTTGGGAACTGAAGGGCAGCTTGGGAGATTGTGCGCTCGAGGTCTGGGGGCTGGGGGCGGTTCTGGAATCACGCGCTTGATGTCATGGTCGTCCAGCGACGTCGGGCGAGGGTTTTCGGGGAGACGCAGGATGACGGGGGGGTCGGGGGGATGACTGCGTATATATCTAGCGGTTCCTCGCATCGTTTCTTGGATGTGCCTTGTATTTGCACAACTCATCGATGTCTAGTTGGCTTTTGGTCTAACAGAAGACGTGTTCTCATAGGTGAAAAAAAACACGCTGGTAGCGTTGAGGCTAAGGCAACTAAGGAGTTGGTCAACTCGGACCACGAGAGACCAACACAGAGAACTCAACAAACCAGTTCGCAGTCCGCTGGGCACATGTTCGTCTCGGATTGTTTCCAACAATGTGACCTCACACCTACATTATCGTCCATGTCTCACCAGAAATGTCCTGTTGGGCGGGTCCCTGCAGCATGGTCAAATTTCCCGTGTGCCGACAACCCGAACCGCGCCGGAGGGCAGCTAGCTCCGTGGAAAGAGCTAGACTTTTATGCTAAAATGCACAGCGTCACCGGCCATTAGAGTAGTTTATCGACAGGCGGAAGGAAACGCCAGTTTCCTTCCTAACCCTTCCTTCCTGCAACTACCAAATCTAGCACCAAGGTGAATGCAGCTCAATGAGCGGACTATGCCTCGCGATCCAATGGCAAGGCTACACGTCCTCAAACAGCTGACAGCACAGATCCTGGGATGTCGCGTTCCATCAGCTTCGTCCGAGCAGAAACCAACTTACGACAATGACCGTGGAACTTGGTGGTTTGGAGACGCATGCCGGAGTCCGGCGCATGCACATGGCAGACCCCAGATGAGAGCAGGCTTGACATTTCATCATAGTCGGAATCGAATCAAACAGCTTCCGGCGCTTCTCGGTCGACGTGAGAGCCTCTTAGGGTGATATATAGGGTCTCCCGTAGGGCTGGTTTTGCGGCTGTGGCTTGTGGCAGACACCCAACCCTTTCTTCCCAAAGCACGCCGAGTACCGGTGACTGCCTTTATACCAAATTCAAAACATCAGGAACAGTGAGGTGCAGGTCTCAAAATGACCTCAACACAATCCTGCGGGCGCAAAAGCCTCCTCGCAAGCCTCCTCCTGTTCTTCGGACTTCTCTTCACCCTCACCGCCGCCAGGCCCGAGGCCTCCCTCTCAGAAGAAGCCACAAACACAACCTTGGACATATCCTCCCTCTACCTCGAAGCGGACGCGGACTGCGTGGGCTACGAAGGACAGTGGAACTGCCTCTCGGACAAGTTCCAGCACTGCGCCTCAGGGAAATGGACACCGGCTCTCTCGTGCGGTTCCGAAAGCGGGACGCTTGACGATGCTCGGGGTTCTTCTTCTTCTTTCTCTTCTCTCTGCTCGCCTCTGGGAAGGACTGACGAGGTCGAGTTTGGGGGCGAGTGCAGTGCCGCGTGGAGCTTCGGGGGAGGAAGCGGATGGGGCGGGAGCGGGGGGCGGGGCACGGTCTGCAACGGGAACGGGTGCTACTACGGCGCCGGTGCGAATCTGACGGTCGAGAAGTGGGTTTATGTTCTTGTTGTTGGTGTCGTGGCCTTGGGGTTCATGTGAGGTCGGTCGCCTTCGGGACTGGGATTCAAGTCGCTCGCCGCTCAATCTGGACGATTGGCTATTCTGCGTTTGTTTTCTCTCAAGCTCCATTGACACATCTTTTCATCTGTAGAATTGTAATAGACTGACAGTTTCGGTTTTTTTTTTCCAGCCCTATGAAGCTTGCATTGACTTTGAAATATTCGTGTTCGCCCCGAAGCTACGTGAAGAATCGAATATTCTGACACTCGGCAAATGACCAAGGCAAACGCGTCTGACATCAATCGGCATTGCGGAATATTGCAGATGATCTGCAGATGTGATCATCCTCAGGGAGGCAAAGGCGGGTTTGCGCTACCGTGACGTCACCCTCAGGCATATCACAAGATCAAGTTTGGCAGCGGCTTGATATCCGACATGGATGGTAGAAATCATCTGTATTTATTCTCCAAGGGAAGAAAACACTGCCTCGTAGTCTCGCTTGTCAAACTTCATCTCCGAAAACACAGAAGGCTCCAAGGACCTCGATTCTTATTAGAAACTCGACGAAAATGGCCGCAAACACCAACACCGCCGCGCTCAACGCCGAGAACATGGGCACGGCAGACACGGACCAGAACCCCAACGTCAACCCAGGCACCACACAAGGCACCGTCGGCACCAACATCAACCAACAGCGCCTGGGCGGCGACAGCACGAACCCTGACGCGGGATTCCGCGGCACGACAGCACCGACGGGCGCGCAGGCCGCGCATGGCAGCACGATGGGCGGTGGTGGTGTCGGAAGCTCGATCGGACAAGAAGCCAACGCACCTGGTGCGGCTGCCATTCTTTCCCATACCGCCCCGGCAGGGCAGGTCGGCGGAGGCGACGCGCCCACGACGCACGGCGGTGGTCTCGGGAAGCAGATCAAGGGCGCCTTTGCCCAGACACACGTAAGTTCTTTTCCCGAACCAAGAAGCAAGAAAAGGTTTAGGCGACTAAAAGTTGCAAAAAGGGGGTTGGCGAGGTGCTCAGAGGAAAGTTCAACTCTGCCGTGGATACTGTGGCTGGTGACTCGGAGGGCCTGGCGAAGAACAAGAACATCACGACTGGGGGCGAGAGGGAGTTTGCGAACAAGGACTTCGTGACGAAGGGTTCCTCTGACAAGGCTCTCTGAGCCGTATCATGATGATGACTTTGCATCGTATACCCACGACATCTAATGATTATATTTTGTTGAGAAACGTCCTATAGGGCCATATTTATAGGCTTATAACTATTAAGGAGTATCTTATAGGGCTATATTTATAGTTACTAGAGAGCTTATTCTATTATAATAAGAGTAGTTATAATATAGTTACTTATAACTATAGTTAGAGGAATAACCCCTAGAAAGAAGTCGTTCTAGAGCTAACTTTAGTTACGTGCTGCGCTGGGAACGGGCGATGCTGAAGGCATCACGACACACGCATATGGGCTACGAACGCTCACTCGGGCCCTCAAGCACTACTATCAACGGTGTAAGTCATTCAATAAAGCTTTCAGCACTAGGCAGCCCAGTTAACTTAAACTCAATTCAGATTCAACGCTGCGACCACCAGTGCTGCAAAGACTAGAGGAGAGACAAGTAAGGAGTGTGCGCTGGTTTGATTTATTACGTGCCTGGTATTGGTTCTCTTCGTCCGAACTTTGGTCTAGCTGCATGTCCGGCGGCATTCCTGTGGTTTCCTGACGGGAGATGTACCTAGCCTGATTTCTATGCAATAGCATTGCATTATTTCATTAGTGGCATTCCACGACTGCTGCGTGCGAACTCTGGCATAAAAGATTTTCATGGGTTGGTCCTTTCGTGTAGACGGAGCGATGTTTTTCGTCAACACTCTTCTCACCTCAATCTGTACATCGTGTGTATCACATCAACATGAAAGATATGTTCGCGTTTTCCGTTGAAAGTTTGGTCGTTGGCAAAGTGCTTCCAATTTCTGTGTTGGCTGCTATACCTGATTTAAAGACGTCGCTTGCTATTTGACTGCACCCAGCTACCGTATCTCAGCTCTTGGCACTTCCGCTTTGAGCAGGCAATTCAATACGGTGATTGGAGAAGTTGTCCACCATATCCCACATCTTCGGGTCGTGCTCATGTTTCTCCTTGCTATTCCAAGCGAAGTCCGTGATCGTGAGAGCTCTGCTCGTCTCCAACATGAACGCGACTGAACCCTGAGAAATCTGCATGATAGGCAGGTCCTCCTTAGAGGCTGCTGCGAATTGCTCATATGCAGCTCCGTGAGGAACGAAGCCACACTCGAAAGAGATACTGCCGGGCTGGAACCCATCCGAGAATCCGGCGTACTCTCCATAAATGAGACCCATCAGCTCTGTTGCACAGTTCCGGTGATAGTAGGGAGGGCGATAGGTGTGGGATGCGACGTCCCACCGGGGAGTAAAGACGAGAAAATCCGCCAACGGAGCAACCGGGTCTCGGGACTTGGCTGTCAGGGCGCACAAGATTGACGGATCGATGTGGTCGACTGAGATGGAGCCGACGTGGACAAACTTGGTGAGGTCGTACTTGTAAGGGACGTAGTTTCCATGCCAAGCAACAACATCAAAGGGACAGTGACGCTGAGTGCTCTTGAGGAACTTGCCACCCAGCTTGTACACAGTCTCCCACGGGTCATCCTTGGTTACCTCGTACGCTGCGACGGGGTGAAGGAAGTCTCGGGCGTTGGCCAAACCGTTCGCTCCCAATGGGCCCAGCTCTGGCAGTTCCCAGTTCGAGCCCCAGATTTCGAGGATATATCCACGCGTGGGCCCTTCGACCTTAACCTTGAAGCGCAGGCCGCGTTGAATGACGCAAATCTCACCCGGCTGCACGTACAAGTGCCCAAATTCGGTCTGGATGTCGAGAGAGCCCTGCTGAGGAACAATAAGCCAGTCGCCATCCGAGTTCACGAAGGCCTTCTTTGACATGCTCTTGTTGCATAGATAGACGTGCGTGGCGACTCCTTCTCTCAGAGTTGGGTCTCCAGAGCCAGCGACTGTCTTCAGTCCGTCCACGAAGTCTACGTCCCCAGATTCCGGGATTGGGAAGGGCCTCCAAGCCAGTTGAGTGGGTGAAATGTGCACTCTAGGGTTAATGGGCATGAAAGTTGACTCCATGTCCTTGTTGTCAGGGAGGTCGGTCTTCGCAAGTAAGGTCAGTCAGTCACTGATCTCCTGGACTCCTCATCACGCGTGCATTTATGCTCACAAATCCTTGATGAGCTACGGCTGGCCGGGACCTGTATAGCCAAGCCTTCTTGTTCGCATGTCGAGGGGCGACAAAAGCAGACCCAGTGATCTGCTCCGTATAAAGACCGTATCGGACACTTCGAGGGTTGTTCTGTCCTCGCGGGATCGTTCCAGGAATGGCCTCAGACTCGAAGCTATTGCCGAAGCCCGGCTGATACTTGTAGGGATCATTGGGACGGGTCGCGAAAGACGGAATTGTGCCGTCTTTCTGCGACGCCGCCCAGTGGAAGGCTTTCTGAAAGTCCTTCGGGGTAAGATCTTCAGCTGCCATGACGGTTAACTACGGAGATGCAGCGGTGAAGAAACTTTATGATGTACGACCGGCGTATGTGTGATATATAGGTGCCGTGCAGAATGAAGGAGTCAGCGTAGTTAGGTGTAGCCAAAGTTCAACATTCACCTCTAGCCCCTCGTGGACCCCTCTTCAACCCCTCTTGGACCCCTCTTGAATCCCTCCTTGAATCCCTCCTTGAATCCCTCTTGGACCCCTCTACCTCCAAGAGGGGCGAGAAAGCTTATCTAGAGGGCACCTCGTGTCCCTCCCTATCTCCTATCTCTTACCTCCTACGGACTACCCCAACTTGGTCCGTTAGGCCCTTGTCCCCCTCGATCTCATCCTGTCTCGATGACAGTGTGCCTCGCTCAACTAAAGTTTCATTGCGTACGGCCGCGGCAAAGTCTCACCCCACGTGGAGTGTCACGGCAATTACTCAACATGAACAACCAAGGCACCGGCAACTGACTTCGCAGCGCTGTGTGGGGTTTGTTGCCAGCCTCTGCCAGCGTCTGCTGCAACAGCTTCGGTGGGAGTGAGTGCAGTTGGTGTTTTCGTCAGTTCATGCGCGGGCTTTTGGGGCTAGATTCACGGAATGTGGGCGACTCCAGCACTCAGTTCGTGTTATCCAAACCGAAGTTGTCTGGTCTCAAGATCTAAGTTTCAGTAGATTTCTGCGACATTCATCAAAATTATTTGGTTTTCCGTCGGCGTTTTGTTGTCTCTCACCATACTCACCCGAACAAGGTGGAGAGCTCCTCCTGGTTATCAATCAGTGCCAAGCCCAAGAGGACTGCTTCTTCTTGGAAACACGCATCAACTAGGGAACGACGCTACATCGACATCTTCAACATTGGGCCCGGCAGGGGGAACTTTTCCAAATCAAGCTTGGCTGGGAGAATTGGGTGTTGGTCAGCAGCTCTGAAGCCGCCCGGGAGATCTTTGACAGGCAATCGGCCAAGACATCAGGGAGAATGCTAATGCCTGTCGTATCCGATTTACTCTCTGCCGGAAACAAGGTTTTGCTGCTAACATACGGCACAATATAGCGACAATTGCGAATAATCGTCCGCAAGTTGTTAACGCCAAAAGCATCAGAGACCTACAAGCCGTCGCAAGAGTTCGAAGCAGAATAGCTGCTCTACGATATTACAACAACAACAACGTGCCTACAGTGATAGCGTCAAGGTGCTATCCAAGCTTATCAAAGAAAGGAAAGACAGGGACGCATTAGTGGAATGGTTTGAAATCTGCTGTCCAGGAGGAAAGAGCATCGCATTGCTTCGTCAAGCTTTTTGTAGAGATCGACTTTGAGAAACTTGGGATAACAAGTGTCCAGACTGGTTTTGTGGTAGGATGTGAGTGATGATCTACTTGAGCCAGTAGGCGTATTAGATACCAAAGTTGGATTTCCAGCCATAATAGAGGCAGGCGCCGAGACTACTTCAGCTGCTCTCAACAGCGCCATTCTTTACTTGGCAGCCAATCCTAACGTTCAGAATGCTGTCAACAGCGAACTGACATGAGTCGTTGGCGACGAGCGATCTCCCACATTCTCAGATGAATGAGAGCTGCCGTATATCAGGGCCATTGGCAGGGAAGTCCTCCGGATACGGCCCGTAACGACAGTAGGAAGTACACACACTACGAATTCAGACATCTTCTACAAGGACTGTTGCATTCCCGAAAACACGGTAGTCGCCATTCCGCTATACGTTCTCCACTTTGACTTGGAAAGATGGAGTAACGCAGAGGCATTTGATACCTCACGATACTTGGATTACCCAGAGAAAGCGGGTTTCTATGCAGCCCAGGGAGATGCAAAAGCCGGGACCACTTCGACTTCGGAGCCGGGCGGCGCATCTGCCCCGGCATGCATCTGGCCGAAAACAGCCTCTTCGTAACCCTCGCCAAACTTCTGTGGGCCTTCAAGATCGAGCCACCGATGGATCCCGCCGGCAAAGAGCAGACTTTGGATCTCTCGGACGAAGCTTACACGCCAGGAATCCCCAACCCTTTCAGTCCCTTGCAACGCCAAACGTGCTGAGGTTCTTACAAAGGGCATGGCAGTTGGATGACGTTGTAAACGGACCCGCGGCTGGGCGGAGATCGTCCCTTCGAGTCATTTGGCGTGTTTCGTCTTAATTGACGCTGCTTCGTCAAGGGCCGCATATTTCCAAGTATCATGTGCATAGGTAGGCCCAATTAAAACACAGTTAAAAAGGAACGTTCTCATTGCCGAAAAGCCGCCATTGTATGTATAGACGGTGACCTAGTCCACATATTTCTCCCCGCAAAATCCGAATGTGTTAATTACGGTGAATCATGTCTTACTGATCATCCGCAGCTGAGCGCGGCCCGCAGACACTCTCCGCGTCCGTCTCGGCGGAGTGATGATCATGGATAACGAGAGCATGCGGTATGTCACGAGCTAGGATAACGTCGCAGGGAAAAGGGCTCAACGGGCTAAGTTAGGGAAGTCCATAGGAGTTAGGAGTTATAGGGAGGCACTAGGTAACCCCTAGATAAGTCCCCTAGCCCTTACCTAATAGTTAGAGGGCTAGAGAAGAATATTTAACCTTAGCTATACCTAACTATATTAACTCTCTTACTCTATACTATACTATTTATAATACGTTCTTCTCTCTAACCTATATCTATAGGGGTATAGACCGTTAGAGTAGTACGACGTATAACGATATAATACCTACCTATAGGTCTACTAGGGAGATAAATATAGTATTACTATTAGGATCCCCTACTAGCTAGGAGTAACTAAATAGCTAAACGTAGGATAAGACGCCTACTAAGTAGAATAGTAATAAGGGTACTAGTAGAGGACTAAGTAGTTAATTAATAGAGGCTAAATTAGATCGGCTTATTAAGGAGGAAGAGAAGAAAGGGTAGCTAAAGTATAAACGGGAATATCTTAAGGCCTTAAGGGCTAGCTAATTATTAACTCTAGCGAGTAACCCTACTACCTATTAGGTAGTTATTAGTAGCGAATCGAAGAAGTACTAATCGGAGCTCTAGGGGAAGTATCTTCTAATACTTAAGTATAAAAGGGGTACCTAGACCGACTTTAATTAATTTATATTTAACCTCGACGCGCGATTTAAGATAAATAAGATTATATTAGACCTCGAAAAGGTGCTATTTACTACTAGGTACCTAGAGGGACTAGTAGTAAAACAATAGACCTTATACCTTTCTATTAATTATAATAATAAGGCGAAGGATATTACTTAGGCGGCGATAAAGGACTAGTTAGCTAATAGTATAGCTAACGTAGGGTCTAGGACCCTTAGTATATAAACCTAGCTTAAATAGGCTTACTAGCGACTAGGATAGTTATACTAGAGCTTTATTAACTATTACGAGGGGATTAAGGTAGAGAGCCCTTATTAATAACTAGAGGAGATCCGGGTAGCTAACGTAGTAGCTAGGCTAGACCCTAAGCTCTAATACTACGTTATAGCGAACGGGTTGCTAAAATCGTAGCTTAACCTTAATACTAAGGCTAGAAATACTAAACTTATAGTTAATATATAAATATATAAGGCACTAGTAAGGGACTAAGGGACTAATAATAAGGGGCGACGACTAGAGGGCTAACCTACTAACCTAGAGGGACTAACCGAGGCCTTAAGGGAGCAAACTTACTTAGGCTATAGTAACGCTAATACTTACTAGGAGGATACTAAGGACTAGGATACTAGGAAGGAAATTATCTATTATAGTTATAAGAAAAGGGGCTATATCGCGCTAAGGTGCCCGTACTACTAGAAGTATAGCTACCCCCGCTATAAAGGAAAACCCTACCCTAGTTAAAGACTAGAGGAGGACCGGGTAGTAATATATATAGTTTAATAGGGTAGCGACTAGCTATATTATATCGAAGCGATAATATAGGTCTAAGTAGCAGGTAGCTAGAAGACTAGTGCTGCGCTTATTAATTATAGGGCTAATAAGAATATTATAGACTAGAGGATTATAACTAATACCTAACTAGAGGCTAATAAGTCGGAACCTATTAGGGGAATATAGGTATCTAAGGGACCTAACTACGGCGTACGGAAGTTAGTAACCTAGATAACTAATAGGGTAGGCGTCTAGCGAATAGCTTTATATAACTTTAGGATTAATAATAGCGACGGTTATAACGCTATCCTAGGTATCCCTTAGTATATAGCGGAGCGCCCTAATCTTAATTAGAGGGAGTTAGGCTAGACCTTTCCCCTATATAAGAAGAGTATCTATCTTATTATAACTACGAAGGAACTTAGGCGTGTTAAGAACGAGGTAAAAGTAGTACTTATAGGGATACTACGGGTTAACTATATATTAACTACTAGCTACTAAGAGAATACCCGAGACCCTAAGGATACTAAGGAAACTAAAATAAATATCCTACCGGAGTACTAGGACTTTTAGAAGGTATTTAATATTAACCTAGCAGGAGCTATACTAGAGTTTAGGACTACTAGGAGCTACCCTATTAACCTAGAGCCTAGAACTAAGCCTCTATTTAGGCCTATCTACCTACTAGCTAAGAAGGAGTTAGAAGAGTTAAGGGATTATATCTATAAGGCCCTATAGAAGGGATAGATTTACCTATTAGTAAGCTTAGTAGGGGCGCTAATTCTATTTATCCTAAAGAAGGGAGGTAAGTTAAGGTTATATATAGACTACTAGGGACTTAACTAGGTAACTACTAAGAACCGCACCCCTATCCTTCTAATTAATAAGATCCTTAACCGACTCTTAGGAGCTAAGTACTTTACTAAGCTTAATCTTAAGGATACGTACTACTAGGTAAGGATCCGGGAGGGAGATAAGTAGAAGATAGTATTCCGTATATAATATAGCTATTATAAATATTACGTTATGCTATTTAAGCTCGTTAACGCACCCGCTACCTTTTAGACGTTTATTAATAAGTTACTTATAAGCCTAGTTAATATTATTTATATTATATATTTAGATAATATCCTGATTTTTACTAATAATATAGACTCCTATATAGAGGCCGTGAGATAGGTACTTACCTAGTTAGAAGCTAATAGCCTCTATACGAA
>JAVHLU010001462.1:0-30078 GCA_036785755.1 Colletotrichum ledebouriae
AATAAAAGTAATAATAAAAGTAATAATAAAAGTAATAATAAAAGTAATAATAAAAGTAATAATAAAAGTAATAATAAAAGTAATAATAAAAGTAATAATAAAAGTAATAATAAAAGTAATAATAAAAAGAAGTTTAGTAAAGACCTTAGAAAAAGCCAAAGGGTCTTCACTATAAAAACTATAAAAGGACTAGCTATAATAAGGATACCTATGCCTTTCTATATCCTTAAAATAGCCTCTAGCTACTATATAGTAATTTTACCTACTTAAGTATAATAGACCTTCTAACTCCGCGCCTCCTTACGCTAGAAGGTTAGCCTTTTAGGTTAAAGAGTTATCTTATATAATAGCTTTCGCAGCACCTTACTAGAAAGTTAACCTTTTAGGTTAAGGAGTGCGAGGGGTTAGACCTGAGTTTATTTAACAAGAGGTTGCTATAATACTATTTATTTAAGCTAAAGAGGAAAAGGGGAAGTTTTCCTCTCTAGTAGAGATTTTGCTAGTTTATAGGGAATAACTAGGTAAGCTCTAGGTAGGGCTTAGGTAGCTCCTTAAAGTAATAAACCTAAGTAGAAGCCTAGATAGGCTTAACTTAGGTATAGCTTATAATACTATCCCCCCTCCTAGCTAGTCCCCCCCTAGGTATAGGCTAGGTTGTTATTATTATTTATAACTAGCCTATATAGGGCTTTATACTTATTTATTATAGTAGTTTTTATAATAGCTTCTATAGGCTCCTAGGTAAGCTCTATATACCCCTCCTACTTAACTAGAACCTTATGCCTCTACTCTTAGCTAACTACTTTCTATTACGCTATATATATCTCCTCTATATACTATTTAAATTTTCTATTATTAGCTATAATTAGTAGTAACTAGGGGTCTATCCTTATTTATATAAGTAAGGGGTCCTCTAGTACCCTCTAGAGGAGTTTTATATAAAACCTTAAGTAGATATTACTAGGTATATCTAACTTAATAATATATAGGCTTAGGACTCCTACTATAGTATATTTATAATATAACTATAATAGCTTCTTACTAGGCCTAAGGCTCCTATAGTTAGCTATTAAAAGCTAAACCTTATCGCCTACCTAATACTCCTCTATAAATATCTTATACTAGTTTATATTCTCCTCGCTATACTACTAAGTAGCTATAATACTTATTTAGATAAAGTCTATTACCTCTTATAGTCTTATTACTAGGAGCGTAGCTACTATATCCCTAGAGGGGGTCTCCCTTATTATATTATTTATAATAAGTATAGAGTTAATATAGTACCTATATTCTAAGAAGAGTAGTAAGAGCCTAGTTATATTACTAACCCTATTATAGAGCGCTAGCTAAGTAGTAAGTAAAAGCTACCCATAGTTATCCTATACCTAGGTTATAAATACTTATAAAATAGCTTATATCTCCTAGTTTTACCTCTTAATATTACTATTAGTTTATAAGTAATATATAATACTTAATAGCCTCCTTATACTAATAAGGTAGTAGAATTTAGCCTAGAAGCGGCTTACTTAATTAAACCCTTAGTTACTAATAATACTATATAAGAACCTATAAAACTAGAAATAGGAGGTAAGGAACTAATAAGTATAAGCTTCTACTTTTATAATACCTATCTCCTCTAGTATTACTAACTTACCTAGCTTATCTATTATAACCTATACGTATTAGCTAGTATTTTCTTTATAAGTAGTAAGTTTATAATAAAGTCTATTAAGAGGTCTAAGTATAACTAGGTAGGTACTAGTAGGGGCTTTAGGAAGCCCCTCTTAGCTTACCTCTAGATATATATCCCTCTATAGATATTGTAGTTCCTTATAAATCTCTATACTATTTATAATTATCCTAGCTAGTAGTTCTACTAGCTTACTATTTCTAGCGTATTATTATAGCCTAGGTAAGTAGTTATACTTAAGTTATAGCTCTACTAAATAATCTTTATATAGAGCTTACCTAGTAAGTTATTATTATCCTCCCTACTAGGTACTTATAGCCTCCCTCTAAATATTAGCCTTCTCTAACTATTAATATTATACTTACTAATTTAAACCTTAGCCTTAATATCTAGTAAGAAGCTCTAAAGCTAGTAAGTAATTATATAATATATAGCCTTATATATTATATCCTTTTTATAGTTTCTAGGTATAGTACTTATAGTTTAGGGTTATTATTAAAGACTATAATATCTAGGATATTAATATAGCCCTTCTAACTTCTCCTTACTAGGGGGTTAGCTATAGGGTCCCTATAAGGATAGGTATAGTCTAGTATTAGCTATAAGACCCTCTCCTACTTCTACTTATTATCCTACTCTTATAGTATATCCTATTCTCTCTAAGAGAGGGTATTAGGGGCTACTACTTCCTTATTAGAGTAGTATTTAATAGTAAAGTTATATTAAGATAGCTCCTCTACTTATTAGCTCTAGCGCTTTATAAGGCGCTATTTCTTTATAAAGTATTTAAGCCCCTAGTAGTTAATTAGTACCTTAAAAGTAGTTATACTATATAGCTCTACCTTCTATATATATAAATAAGAAAGAACTACTAGGAGCTCCTTATTATAAAAAGGGTAGTTATACTCTATAAGTAAGAGCTTTTATAAATAGAATATTATAAGATACTAGGTACCCTCTAGGTTAACTTATAAGAGTATCCCTCCTAGTATAAATCCTAAATAATTAGTTTTAATAATAATCTTATTTTCTAAGTTAAACTTATAGAGAACTAGCTAGGTATTAAAAAGCTACTTAAGCTATAAGAAGGCTTATTCTTAGTTATCTCCCTATTAAAATATTATATTCTTCCTAATAAGTAGTATAAGTAGTTTAATAATATCCCTATATTTTAATATAAATATATTATAATAGTTTATAAACTCTAGGAAGCTCTAGACCCCCTTTAGGGAGGTAAGGGGTAACTACTTAGTAATTACTTAGAGTTTCTTAAGGTTATAGGAAAGACCCTCTCTTATTATTATAATAAACCCTATATATTTAACCCTCTTAACTAAGAAATTATACTTTATAGGGTCGAGGCTTAGCCCTATATCTACTAGCCTCTAGAGGACCTCCTAGACCTTCCTCTTATAGTCTTCCTTTATTTTATTAAAATAAATTAATATATTATCTATATAAGTAGTAATAAAGTTATTAAAGAAGTCCTATAGGGTATTATTAATATACTACTAGAAGCTAGTAGGGGTATTAATTAGGCTAAATAAGTAAACTACTTACTTAAATAACTTATACTAGGTATAAAATATAATTCTCTCTTAATACTCTTTTATTACTCGTAACTTATAGAAAGCTATTACTATATCTAGCTTACTATATTACTTAGCTATACTTACTTAATATAATATCTTAGAGATTAATAAGAGGGGTTAGTAGTTTTTCTTAGTAATTATATTAAGAGCTTTATAGTTAGTATAGAAGTAAATTCCCCCCCTAGCTTCCTTATAAAAAGTATTAATACCCTAGTAAGTAAGCTACTAGCTTTAATAAACCCCTTATCTAGGAGGTCTTATAAGGTCTTTTTTAGTATTAATAGCTCTTCTCTTAATATATTATAGAGGGGGCTTTAGGGGAGTAGTAGCTCCCTTCTATCTAGTCCTAATATAAGGTTAATTTAGTAATTTACCCCTAGTTACCTAGGGGGTAATAAGTAAGCCTTATTAGAGTTCAATAGGTTAGGAAACTCCCTTAAGACCTAGTTTAATAAATAGTATTATTAATCCTCTTTTAGTTTTAAGTTTAAGGCTTTCTTAATATTAGCTAAGCTAATAGCTTATATTAGTACTTCTATAGTACCCTCCTAATACTTACCTTATTATCTTATTAAATATTAGTAGATTATAGAAAATAAGAGTATATTAAGGAACCTTATAGCCCTTATTTCCTTTATAAGGGGCGTTTCTTCTTCATCCTTTAGGTATAGCCTAACTTATCCCCTCTTATTATATACTTAATAAGCTATAGCGTTATAAATAACTTAGTTCTATTCTATTTAAGGGCGCCCTAAGAGAATATTAAGGTCTAGGCTATTAACTATATATATAAAGATATACTAAGTATAACTACTTATTTCTAGGTTAAATACTACTATACCTAGCGCGTTACTTAGTAATAATCCGCTAAGTATATACCCCCTTATAAGTTAGTATCTCTTCTTAATATATAAAAAGTAAAAGTATTAAGCTAGGGAAAAGTTAATTATTATATAAGTATTACTCCTAATATCTACTAGGGTATAAGCTAGATATCCTCTATTAACTCTAACTTAAATAATAATAAGCTTATTATTAGCTAGTTAGTCCTATTTATATTCTTCCTAACCTAATATCTCCTCTTTAGTAAGCTCTAGGGCTTAATTTTACTCTAGAGTTAGTCTTTTCCTAACTCCTTATCTTCTTCTAAGGAGTTAGCTATTACTTAGTAGTTATTTATAACCTTATAGTATATTAATTCTTCTTTTATAGTTTTTATTTTTCTAACTCTAAGTAGCTAGTCCTCCTTATTAGGGTAGCACTAAGTAATATAACCTCTAGCTCTATAAGTATAATAAGTATAGGGGTTCCTTAGACCCTTCTAATACTATTAGTATTATACTAGGGGGGTACCTAAGGGGAACCTAGAGTTTTAATAGCTATAATATCTTACCTCCTTAACCTATAAGATATATATAGCTTTAGTTATATAAATATCCCCCTTAGTATCCTTAATAATAGGTCTCTAATAAGTTACTAGGTAGTTATTAGAGACCTTCTAGCGCTCTACCTTCTATATAATACTCTAGACTTTTAAGCGCTAGTTATTATAATTAGCTAGTAGGTTAATAGTAATTAGCTAATCCCTTAGCCTAGGGGTAAGGGAGGCCTCTAGAAGTAAGATCTAGACTTAACTAAGCTAGTTTATACTCCTTATATTAGCTAGTATCTATTTAAATCTTAATAAGAAGGTTACTAGGGATTTATTCTCCTTTTACTAGAGGGTTTATAGTTAAGCTATAACTTATAACTAGATATTTAAATCTATATATATCTAGTCTAGGTAGGCTATAAAGTCCTTAGGGTTATATTTTCCCTTACCCCCCTTAGCTTTATAGAAAGTAGAGATTACTTACTAGGCTATAGTATTTAAGTAGGAGTTAATAAGGTATTATACCTCTATATCTATAGTATAGAACGCCCTATCTATAGCAATCTTATACCTTATCTATTATACCTAGGTAGTATATTCCTTCTACTTACTTAAAAACTTTAGGGGTAGGGGTAGTAGCTTCTAATATATTATACTAGGTATTACTAGTACTTTACTAGTAGTACTTATAGGGGTTTATATAGCTATACGTTAGCTATTCCCCTACTTAACCTCTTATAACTATTACTAGAGGGACTCTATTACTACTATTAAATTAGCTTATAATAGCTTATCTTAAGTTTTAGCTATATTACTATTAACTATCTTATTAACTAGTAGGGAGTAGCGGTCGACCTATTATTATTATTATAATAATAAGCTTAAATATATAAGGGGTTAGACCTGAGTTTATTTAATAAGAGGTTACTATAATACTATTTATTTAAGCTAAAGAGGAAAAAGGGGAAGTTTTCCTCTCTAGTAGAGATTTCGCTAGTCTATAGGGAATAGCTAGGTAAGCCCTAGGTAAGCCCTAGGTAGCTCCTTAAGGTAGTAAACCTAGGTAGAAGCCTAGGTAAGCTTAACCCGGGCATAGCCTATAACACTTTCTAGATCTTTCTATCCATAGTATAGATAGTATTATTAGTACTGTTATATACTGTGCTGTATTATATAGTATATTATTAAGTATTATTATTTATTATCTATTTTATAGGTCTTCTTTTATAGGGTTTTATGGGATATTTATATAATATCTTATAGATTTTAATATATATATGTCTAGTAGCTTTAAGCTAATAGATCTTATTAATTCCTACCCTTACTCTTAAGTAAATAATACCCTTAGCAATTAAGTTCTTAAGAATATAATAAGTTTAATAATACTTAGGATATATTATCTCTTAAATATAGTTCTTAAATTAGATTACTAGTTTATATAGCTTTTTAATTTCTTTTACTTTATCTTTATCTATTACTATATAATATATATATTAGTCTTATTTATTAACTTATTTAATATCCTAGCTAATTTAAATCTAATAGGGGATATTTATCCTAAATCTATTAAAATAATAATTAATATAGGAGTTAATAATACTTTAATTTTACTAAAGTAAGTATTTACTATTAGGAAATTAACTTTCTAGAGGTAGTTCTAAAACTTTAGCTTTATTAGAGGGGCCTTTAAAATAGCTCTAAGATTTTCTTTCTTAATATTATCTAAGTTAATATACTCTTATAATCCTATTAACTTAAGCCTATATTAAGTTTAATTTTATTAGAAGAGCTAACTACTTAGATTATATAATCTTAATAAGAAGCTAGAGGCTCTAGAGGTACTAGAGGTGTTACTAAATATAAGCTTATGATAAGTTTATATACTAATAATATATAAATAAGTTTAATATTATTAATTTATTTAAATAGCTTTAATTAGTATTATTTATAAAAATTAGATTATGAATTATTAAATCATTTAATATAGGGTATAAAATAACTAATAAAATAATATATAATTATATAAGAAATCTATTATAGATCTAAGCGGAATTTATATGTAAAACTAGCTAATATAGATACTACCCGATTTAGCTGGATTTCGCGCTGCTTTTGCGCGTATACTGCGCCCTACCGCGCGCGCCTAGGGGGTCGATTTCACAGTAGACACCCGGGAAAAGTGCGTCTCGAGCTCGACGATCAGGCTAGTTAGGTAGACAATGTACTCAGGTTAAGGTAAAATTCATAGGGCAGTAACTAACTAACATCATGAGGCTCAATATTCATTCCCCTTGGCTGACTCAACCGAGCAATTGTCGACCTAGGAGGGTTTTGCCCGAGTGGCAGAGGCGGCATGGAAACATTACCAGGTCAGACACGTCGTTTCTGACGTAACCGCCACTTCAATCGCCAGAAAGACAACGTAACTCCTATCTTTCACCTTCGTATCCTTTCTGAGTGGGAACGAAGCTGCCAAAATTCTTATCATTTCCCACGCAGATTCAACATTTCCCAACTGGTTCAACTGAACACGTATCTCAGAAACAAATCAAAAACTCAGTGTCATGGTTGGGTGTTTACCAGCAAATCCTAATTGAGGTTTCCCTAACGGACATTGTAGGGTTTGAATGAAGATCTCAAGGCAAAGCCGGCCTGCCATCCTCGCGCCGTGAGTCTGCCGTTGAGACAGTTCCAAGCCGCTTCGGCATTATTCAGGGAGCTAACATATATCCTTCCTCACGGCTGCAGTGTGCGATCCAGTGTCAGTTCTCAATCCAGCGAACCATACATCATTGAAAGATTAGAACGCTGACTTGGTGCTGCGCGCGTGGCAGACTGCCTGACCAAGAACAATTACAATGAAGACAGGTGCCAACCGATTATCACGGCGCTGTACGAATGCTGCGAAGCATTTTACCGCGCCCAAGGCGAAGATGCAGTATCGGCGAGTTGTCCCAAATTCCAACTGTTGCAATTGAAGCTCAGGAGGTTGCGGGAGGAGTCGTAGTCGGAAAACATGGGCAGTATATTTCATAACAGCAGAATCAAGGACTTTAGCTGTGAAGCTATACACAAATCATGACGAGGTGTACCACTCTTCCGCGTATACGTCAACCCGAATGGACAGTCTGGGAACATTCTGAAAGAGGGCAAGTCACTCTAGGCGTTCATTAGCACGCAAGAGATTCCGTAGAATCTGAACAAGCATTGAAGACTTATTCCGAGACTCTAATATGAAGGCCTTGACATTGAAGAAGAGGAAGAGAAACAAAATCAGTAAAAAATGGATGCTGTCCCGTAGAAAAAGGATGCAGAAAAGACCCATACAGTGTGTATCAACACAGAAGCATCAAGATCTGCTACGACTTTGGCGAGTAAACACAGTGCCAACGTCGACACGTCCCTGCCAACCTACCTACTTATGCCGTCACGCGTGCGCACATACCACATGCTGATCCTTTCCTTCGATCCCCTGCGCGACTTGTCAGTTGTTGCTCGCCCGACCTCACTAGACGGCAAGCTTGCAAGCTGTTGTTTTGAGGTGCCCTACTGATTGCTTGAGGCGGGCTGCGACTTTTCCTTTCCCAAGCTGCCTCGCACAAATTTGCTTGGTCTTTTTCGCTCTTTACCTCTCGCGAAGGGAGTATTCGAGGATTGTTATTTCTAATAATAAGTCGCGTCCCTGGTGTCTTGCTGTCGCCCGAGACCTGGGCACCAAATTTTCCTGACTACGGACGACCCTGCGCTTCTGCCTTTTTGCGCCAAAGTTCTTAACGCAACGACGTCCTTCTTCTGGGCAAGGTTCGTTCCTTCGTCAGCCGTTCTTCTTAATATCGCTTTCTAATTGTATTTACTTCAACGTTAGCGACCGCCATCAATAAATGCGCTGCCAAATCAAAGATAGTTGGCTCTACATCTCCACCAATAGTTTACGAGCACGACACCCATTGTGAACCAAACCCCGAAAGCAGGATCACTTCTGTATGCTGCAATTCTGCCGAGTAACGATGGACCTCCAAGTCGGACCTGAGGTCGAGGTCTTCGCCAATGCCCTCGACGACTGCCTGGCACCACACGGATCACTTAGCGACAAACGTTCTAGGATATTGGGACTGGTGACTTCCTACTACGAATATGCTGGAGAGAGGTTGGCGCATCTGGACAACCAGGTTCGCCGGTGCTCAGAAGGCGAAACTGAGATGGACCTTGATGACGACGAAGACTCAGAGCCGGCGCCGACTCTAGAAGAAATCCTAGCGTGGGAACAAGAGAGGCAAACTTGGGATCTTGTCCGTCGCCTGATCCCCTTGAGGTATCCCTCGCAAGGCCCGGCGGGCGAAAAGTACTTGAACGCCTCTAAGACAAGTCAAACGAGCAACGATCTTTGGGTTGGTTTCCTGGAAAAGGACCAGTTGGCTGTGGAGCGGAAGACGATATTGGAATGGTTACAGCAAAGCGCGCGGAACGGACCCGATATTGACGATCTGGTTTGCGAATTGCAGCAGAACGCTGACAGAGGAGATATCATCGCTCACGGCTGGATCCACACAAGGTCAGCCATCAAGTTGCAAAAGAGCGTTATAGGATCGGCGCGTCCGCTGGACGTTCAGTTCCCCGAAGTTGCGCGCTCGCTGGTCAACTCAGACAAGGCACCGCTTGTGGCTGAGCTGGATCCGGATGCCGTGACCAGACAGGAACGAAAGCTGGAGCCGCAAGACGAGTACTTCGAGAGAGCGATATGGAGCGGCTGCTTCCAGCTCCTCCGCAGAGGCAGCAACCTAGAAGCGATGAGGGAGTGGTGTTTGGAGAGGACCGAGGTCTGGAGGGCGGTGTCTATGTCTGCCCTGCCTTTGGCGACCGAGCATGGAGAGGTCACGTTGGTAGACGACCCTTCCGCTCTCGCTCTTTGGAGACGCATGTGCTTTGCGCTTGCTCGTCAAGGTGGCTCTGACGACATCGAAAGAGCCGTCTTTGGAGTGCTTTCAGGGGACATTCCAAGTGTACAGAAAATTTGCAAAACCTGGGACGACTATATGTTTATGCACTACAACGCTCTGGTCCGTACCCAGTTCGACAGCTTCATCCTGAGACAGTGCCCTGCGGAAGTATCGGCCTCCCTGCGCTCATCTTTTGCTACTTTCGATGCTGTTCAATTCCACGGTGACCCGACCACTCTGGAGCAGCGCCTGGTCAAGTCGTTAGAGACTAATATTCACACGCAAAAGGAGGCCCTCGAACCTATCAAGGCGTTGCAGGCTGCCATCATCTCGAAGGATCTTGAGCGTCACTTCTACGAGCAGGGCGTTGCTGTCACACAAAAGGCCAACTCGGAAGAGCCGTCTGCTCTGATGCCGGACGACAAATGCCGCAATATAAACATATCGCAAGACAAATTTGCCGATATGCACTCTCCGGGCCGATTGCGACTTGCAGTGCACACACTCATCATTTTTGCGACCCTGGACAAGCTCGAAACACATCCAACATCCTCTACGCTCAGCGTCGACTATGATCGTCGCACGCTGCAGGAAAATGCGATCACGGCATACATCAGCTTGCTCCGCTTGGCAGGCTACGATGAGCTAATCCCTCTCTACTGCTCCAGGTTGGACGTTTCCAGGGCCTTCCAAGTCCTAAGCACAAACATACTACCAATCACAGATCATGAAGCTCGTCTTGTCCAGCTCAGCCTTATTCGCAAGGCCGGGCTCGACGTACTCCAGTTCGTTAGAATACAGCCGCAACTTCTATTCAAGGGTCTCGAGAAGGAGATTGCGGATGGCTATCCAGCTAAAGGACACTTCCAGATCATGGAACAGGGATCGGCATCTATCAACTATGGACGCGCCATCAAAATAGACTTTTTTGGAGAAGATCCCGATTCAATTGATGCTTCCGATGACCGCCTCATACGTTCGGTCGAGTGGCTGTTGCTCGTCGAAGAGGCCTGGTCGGATGTTTTCGGCGTAAGTGTGGCAGTCTACAAATACTTCCTAAGTAAGAATCTCGCAATTGCATTGGCACGCCGAAGTTTACTAACATTCAGCAGAGCACATGCGTTTAAATGCCGCCAGGAGCTTTGCGAACCGAGTACCACTTAGCACCATCATGCGGCAACGGACCGGTCTCTCAGATCAGGAGGAGAATGATTCGTGGACTGATGATGCGGAATTCTGGGCCAGCCAGATTCAGCCAGCGGACGCGACTCGAATTACCCCAGTCCGACTCGCTTCAGAGGCACGTACGCTGCGCGATCTCGAGTACCTTGTCAGAGCTTTGGACACGATGGAGACAATTGCGTCGCTTGCAGAGCTTTCAAGAGAGTATGTTTGTTTGCTTCTACGTGATGAACAGTTTCTAAGTGTTCCTAGGGACCCATCTGTCAAGAGAGATTTCTGGGTCAAGGTTGGCAATGAAGTCAAATTTGCCAAGGATCATATAAAGCCGTTGCTGAATAATTGGCTTTTGGGTTTGGGTGAGGTACTTCAAGGCTCCTTGGGCCCACTGATGCTAATACGCGTTCGACAGATGACCCAGAGCTTGAGATTATACGCGACACATATCTGCCTGAGACCCTCCTCGCATATGTCAGTATATTGCACTTCGCCGGCACCACGCTTACCAGAGACAACTTCTTGGAATGCATGGAGTTGGCGGCAACCATCGCCGAGAAAGACTCGGATATTGCGGCTTGTTTCATCAAGGCTAGGCGAATGAAGGAGTTGGTTGAAGCTTTTGCCGGCTGCAGCAAGGCTCTTGCCATTTCTTCAGGTGAGAAGAGGGCGATTGGCTCAAGCAGCAAGAAGCTGCGTGAGATGGGTTGGTCCCGCGATCTGTGGTCGGTCAAACCATGACAATGGGGACTGTAAGCTACCTTAGTAAATAAATAGAGCACCACGGAGGGTCACGAAACGCCGAAGGGGTCGCGATCCTCCATCTAAGAGGTGCATAACTGCTGCTTTGAGAAGAACAGGGAACGAAAACCATTGTTTGACGGTAGGGTCATTTGCGCTATGGCGTCAAAGTATCGGGAGTGCACATGGAATACGAGTTCAATGTACCGAGTAGAAGACTCAGAATGACAAGAGCTCCGGATGACAACATAGTCGTGCACGCATAGCTTCGGGAACGGAGAAAGCGGGTGGCGTTATCTTATCTGCCCCAAGCATGATCATAGCGGGGATCGCAGCGCCGATTTGCCAATCGGTGACGACCTGACGGGACTGTTATCAACGTACAAACCATGAAAGAGCATTTTCGCGGCGTTTCTTTTGGTCGCAGTGTTGTTTTCTCCTCTGCCGTTCTGTCAATCAGGACAGGTTTCAAGCGATCGCCCACGCCATTCCGTCATGCATACACACCCGCCTCCCTCACTTCCACCAAAGCCGGGCAGTCACGAAACCAGCCGTATCGGCACACCCATCACATCTGGCTCACTCCATTCTGGGGCCGGTCTTAGTGACGATGCCGATGGCGTCAGAGGGGGTCACGGACACCCTCCAGCTGGACTCGAGTCTGCGCGAACACAACATATTCCCGACCCTGGAGACCAGTGGCTTCCGAAGGTGTTGCAAGATAAATCGTAGGACACTTGTGTGCGTGAGAGGCGTCTTCCTCTGCTGATAGCGGCATAGAAAGCAGGACCTTGCCGACATAGCAACGGACTCAGACCTACTCAATGCTCTCACCCATGCGCCGAGCACAATTCACCCTTCCCTGGCTTCGTCGCATCAAGCTCTACAGGCGGCCTTGGCCGAGAACCTCGATCTCGCTTCAAGGCTCACTAAGCTCGAGGCTCGGCTGGCACACCAGCGATCATCCACACATGCACAGCTTCTCTCGACACATGCACTCGAGCGTCAGTGGCGGCAGAAGCAATCAGATATGGATCACGCGCTAGCGCCTTTCTCACCGGCTTCGCTATACCAGAGATTGGGTCAGGGTGTGCACGAGCAATCTTCCGTATGCCATGTTTTGGAGGAGAGCTTTATTGACGGTGAGGGGGACGGTGCATCAGCGTCGGAGCGGGAGACGCTGGACTGGATCAAGAGGTATAGGGATGCTAAATTGCTTTACTACTTGCGGCAGGAGAGAAAGGAGCGTTGGGACGAAGGTCGTGTCGGTGGTTGGCGGTGACAACCGGGCATGATTAACGAAAGGCCGGAACATACAAATGATACCGAATGCTTAGGAACGTCTTGCCATACTGGACAACATGGCGGATACGAAGTTGCTACAGACAGAAAACAAGTGGGTTTGACCAATGTCAGCCAAAGTTAGTTTATGGGCCTATCTTCTGCGAACATGACGGTAGTCGCTTGTCCATATGAACGGAGCGAAAGAAAACATGCAACTACGCATTCCAAGAGTCGTTGCAGAATATGACCAGCCCGGGACTTTCACGCTATACTATGCAGCTTCTATCAAATAGTTCACTGATGAACCTGCCCAAAGGTGCGCTAGTTGGGACATGTAAATTAACGAAGGCTGAACGGGCTCACTCCCATCTCTGGGCTACGTGGGCTCATTGGGAGTGCAAATAGATCCTCTTCCTGTTCCTGGACCTGCTTCGTATGAGGGCTTGGTTCACCGCACCTGAGAACAGCATCTAGCGAGGTGGAAATCTCGGGGTTCATTCCGGAAGGTTGCCGAGCAAAGTTCGAGAAAGATGATACCGCCACGTCACCAGAAGCTGGAGAAAAGGATATAGGCTGAAGGTGCGCGTTCTTGCCTGCGACTGTCTTGGGTTAGTTCATGTTCCGAGCATGACTACAGTCCTGGCGGGCATCTTACCAGCTGAGCCACCAACGAGGTCAACCGCGGACGTTGCTAGTTTCAACCCCTTGAGTTTCTCCCCAAGTTTACCCCCAACAGGTGATCTCGATGATACAGGGTTGGGTACAGCGTCTGGTACAGAAGCCGACGTATCTGAATCCGCGCCGAGGCCGAGCTTGGAAGCAACACCAAATTGTTCAACAATCCATCGGCGTTCTTGGAGAGCAATTTCCAAGCCAACGCTCTCAGCATTGGTCTTCATCTCGGTGTCTATTTCATCTTGCAGTTCGGAAAGCCTCTTCTTGGCCCAGACGGTGTGTAGGATACCCCTCGTCCCAACTTCCGACCCGGCGTCATCTAGACCGGGGGGAAAGATGGCCGGCAGCGGCTTAGTAGTCAGAGCCATCCCATCCGGATGAGTGACTATGACCACGGAGGGAACAGGGGCTCCTGGGGGCAGAAGGAAATACGCTCGTTTACTTGGACCCGTCTCCTCGTCATGGACTGGAAGTTGGCTCGTCTTGCCGTCCCACGATACTTTCCAGATCCTGGCAGCGGACGATGAGGATTGAGGGGCACAAAGAGGGTTCCATTCAACCATGAGAATTTTGGTGCCTTCGTTGCCCTTGCCAGCTTGGAATTCGAAGCGAGCCAGGGCGGACATAGCCGGGGTGACGGGGTCGACGTCTGGACCAGTCGCCGACGAAAGCAACGGCGACGTGGGTTTGGTCAAATCTGACCCGTCCATCTCTCAAAGTTGCTGGAGGCTTGACTTGACGTGCTGGTGCAAAATGAAATCTGCGAGGAACCGGGTATGGAGCGGTGCGGGGCCGGACGAACGCGGGATGTCTGGAAATGGAGACACGGGGGTTCAGACGTGTGATTGAAGCTACTCGTGTATTAAGCAGTCGAGCCTGACGTCGTTCCCAGCGAGGTCGGTTTAATCAAGGTGCTAACACGGCCGGCGCGTAAGTCTGGGTTCGAATGAGCAGTGGATGATACGCGGCCGTCAAGCAAGATTCTAAAGTTCCCTGAGTATGGGCACGACGATTGTGGGCTTGCTCTGTAAACAGGTGCAGAACTCAAATCAAGCTCGGTAGACAGGGAGGGGTTAGATTACTGGAGACTAGGGTGTTGAGCGATGAGGGAAAGGCAACGGGCGGTACTTCGAAGGCGAAAGTAAAGGCCGCTGGTGTGTGTTACGTGAGATGGATTGAGCGGAAGGTAGGATGCGGAGAGACACCCGGAGACGGATGGAGAAGGGTGCGGGCGGGATGCGGGATGCGGGACGCAGTTGAATCGAACAATTTGCACGCCTGATTAGTCAGTTGCTGACTTATTCGAACCAGGCAGGCGGGTGATAAAAAAATCGGCGCACCCAAGTTGCTAAGCCAAAATTCCTAACAAAAGGACCTTTCCCTTCTATATAAACCTGCGATATTATCCGTAGCGCAGCTCCTTTCGGGCGGACGTATTGATTCTGCGTTTCGGGTGGAGCTTGCGGAGCACGGAAGGAGCGGAGCGAAGTCTTATAATAAAAAGTTTACTATATACAGAGTTAAGATTAATCTAAGTATTACTTTAATAAATTAGTTAATTAAGTACTAATTTTCAGCCGCCCTTTTTGGATTAATTAAATTAATTAAGAGGATATAATTATACGATTATTATTATTATATTATTATTATTAAGCTTGGAATTACGCTACAGCCCCTTCGCAAAAAGACTATAATAAATTCACCTAGTTTATAGGTATAATTCGGGAAATACTATATAAGTATTTTAACCTATACCCTCTACTAGTTAAGGAAAATAATATAAGAACCTTATATATTCCTACTACTTATAAGTAAAACCCTCTAAATATCACTATATAGAGTCGGACGCGCGCTGCACTAGGGCTAATTATATTAGAGCTAAACGGGCTACTAAGGCTCTTATAGCCTAGAAATGCCCTCGCTAAACCTTCTAGCAAGGCGCTATAAAAGCTACTATATAAGATAACTCCTTAACCTAAAAGGTTAACCTTCGAGTAAGGTGCTAAAGGTACTATAAAAGCTACTATACGAGATAACTCCTTAACTTAAAAAGTCGACCTTCTAGTAAGGTAAATACTACTATACGAGAGGTAACTCCTTAACTAAAGAGGTCTTTCCTAAGAGGTTCTTATAGCTAGAAGTATAAGAAGCTCTATAAGTAGGGCCTTATACCTCTCCCTCTTCCTTATCTATAAAGTCCTAGGTATACTTATAACTTATAATAAATCCTTAACTATATTAGTACTAAACCTTATATATAAAAATACTAAGCTTGCGCGAGGTATACCTTTTAATACTAATAATATATAAGAGCTTGCTAGAGAGTTTAGTATTAATATAATTAATAAAACCTACTCCTTCTTTAACTACTTTATTATATATAGAGAGTATATTATTAATATAGCCCTTAAGAGGGCTCTTATTAATACCCCTAGAGGAGATACTTACTATTATATTATAACTAAGTAAATAGACTTAGTAATAGAAGCTAGGTAAGTTATTATATACCCTATAGAGTAGCCCTTCTTTAAGCAGGTTCTCTATACTATTAAGGTAGAGGTAGCCTAGGCCCTTTAGGGGAACGTTAGTAAGTATAGCTTATACTAACTAATAGAGAGAGCGTTACTAATAATAGTATAGCTAGCGGACGAAGCGGTAATAGAGGTAGTATTAGTAGCGCGGGTAGTATATAAGAGGAAAAGTTAATAGTTTTATAATCTATTAAATAATTATAAACTACGTTATTATTAATATGAAGTTAAAGATCGTGAGGCTATCTAGTATAACGGGTATATATAAGTGCGGCTATAGTTAGGAAAGGTAGTTAGTAAGATCACGTGACTAAAGGCTATATATTATCAAGAGGCGCGGAGTTAGAAGGTCTGTTGCACTTAAGCAGGTAAAATCACTATGCAGTGGCTAGAGGCTATATTATTATTATAAAGTTATCTAAAGGGCTGCCTCTACCTTAGTATTATAGAAGGCCTATCTAAAGAAGGGCTACTCTATAGGGTATATAATAACCTACTTAGCTTCTACTACTAAGACTACTTATTTAGCTATAATATTATAGTATATTATAAGGTCCCTTATAGAGGTATTAAGAAGAGCCCTATTAAGAGCTATATTAATAATATACTATTTATATATAATAGAGTAATTAATAAAGATGCGGGTTTTATTAATTATAATAATATTAAATACTCTAGTAATCTCTTATATATTATTAATATTAAAGAATATACCTTATATAGGCTTAGTATTTTTATATATAGGGTTTAATATTAATATTTTTAGAGAAACAAAAAAAGAGAGAGAAGTATAAAGCCTTAGTTATAATAAGAAAGCTTCTTATATTTCTAGTTATAAGAACCTCTTAAGAAAAACCTCTTTAGTTAAGGAGTTATCCCTTATATACTAGTATTTATGATATTTTATTAAAAGGTGTAATAGAAGTATTATTAAGCTCGGAATTAGGCCGCAGCCCCTTCGCAAAAAGACTATAACAAATTCACCTAGTTCGCAGGCATAATTCGGGAAGCACTATATAGGTATTTTAACCTATACCCTCTACTAGTTAAGGAAAATAATATAGGAACCCTATATTCCTACTACTCGTAAGTAAACCCTCTAAATATTATAGAGTTAGACGCGCGCTGCACTAGGGCTAATTATATTAGAGCCGAACGGGCTATTAAGGCTCTCGTGGCTTAGAAACGCCCTTGCTAAACCTTCTAGTAAGGCGAAAGCTACTATATGAGATAACTCCTTAACCTAAAAGGTTAACCTTCGAGTAAGGTGCTAAAGGTAAAAGCTATTATATAAGATAACTCCTTAACCTAAAAGGTCGACCTTCTAGTAAGGTAAACGCTACTATATAAGAGGTAACTCCTTAACTAAAGAGGTCTTTCCTAAGAGGTTCTTATAGCTAGAAGTATAAGAAGCTCTATAAGTAGGGCTTTATACCTCTCCCTCTTCCTTATCTATAAAGTCCTAGGTATACTTATAACTTATAATAAATCCTTAACTATATTAATACTAGACCCTATATATAAAAACGCTAAGCCCGCGCGAGGTACGCCCTTTAATACTAATAATATATAAAAGCTCGCTAGAGAGTTTAATATTAATATAATTAATAAAACCTGCTCCTTCTTTAACTACTCTATTATATATAGAGAATATATTATTAATATAGCCCTTAAGAGGGCTCTTATTAATACCCTTAGAGGGGATACTTATTATTATATTATAGCTAAGTAAGTAGACTTAGTAGTAGAAGCTAAGTAGGTTATTATATACCCTATAGAGTAGCCCTTTTTTAAGCAGGTCCTCTATATTATTAAGGTAGAGGTAGCCTAAGCCCCTTAGGGGAATATTAGTAAGTATAGCTTACGCTAACTACTTTAATATAGAGAGAGCGTTACTAATAATAGCATAGTAAAAATAGTAACGACTTCTAGTAGACGAAGCGGTAATAGAGGCGGTATTAGCAGCGCGGGTAGTGCGCGAGAGGAAAAGTTAATAGTTTCGTAGTTTAAATAATTAAAAACTACGTTATTATCGATATAAAGTTAAAGATCGTAAGGCTATTAACGGGTACGTATAAGTACGGCTATAGTTAGGAAAGGTAGTTAGCAATTATAATCACATAACTAAAGGCTATATATTATTAGGAGGCGCGGAGTTAGAAGGTCTATTGCACTTGAGCAGGTAAAATCACTATGCAGTGGCTAGAGGCCATAGAAGTATTATTATAAGAGCTTTAGTAGCTTATTTAGCTTTAAAATAATTAGCTATAATATGGTATATATCTAGTTTTAAATAAGGGTTTACTTATAAGTAGGAATATATAGGGATCCTATATTATTTTTCTTAACTAATAGAGATTATAAGTTAAAATACCTATATAGTATTTCCTAAATTATACCCATATTATAGTGCTAGGCTCGCATCGATGCTAAACTCTCTAGCGAGCTCTCGCGCGTTATTAGCGTTAAAGGGCGTGCCTCGCGCGGGCTTAGCGTTTTTATATATAGGGTCTAGTACTAATATAGTTAAGGGATAAGGATAAGGATAAGGGAGAGGTATAAAGCCCTACTCGTAGTAGAGCTTCTTATACTTCTAGCTATAAGAACCTCTTAGGAAAGACCTCTCTAGTTAAGGAGTTACTTCTTATATAGTAGTATTTATAGTACTTTTAGTACCTTGCTAGAAAGTTAACCTTTTAGGTTAAGGAGTTATCTTATATAATAGCTTTTACCTTACTAGAAGGTTTAATAAGGGCGTTTCTAGGCTATAAGAGCCTTAGTAGCCCGTTTAGCTCTAATATAATTAGCCCTAGTATAGCGCGCGTCCGACTTTATACGAGGGTTTACTTATAAGTAGTAGGAATATATAGGGTTCTTATATTATTTTCCTTAACTAGTAGAGGGTATAAGTTAAAATACCTATATAATATTTCCCGAATTATGCTTGCGAACTGGGTGAATTTATTATAGTCTTTTTGCGAAGGGGCTGCGGCGTAATTCCGAACTTAATAGTGCTAGGCTAGACCTATATATATTTTAAGTTATATAACTACTAAGCTATATAATCTCTAGGCGACTCTTTAGCCTTCTAGGGCTACGCTAGCTTATAGCTAGACTTTCCCTTCTTTAATATAAAATCTACTTAATATAGCGTAAGTAAAGTATATTTAACTTTACCTATTTACTATCTATAATATTATTTTATATTTATTTATTAATTCTCTAGAGATAGAAGTATAATATCTTAATTAACTATTACCCCTACTCTATTAATTAACTAATATAAGTATAATACTTAACTAAGTACTAAGCTAACTAATTTATATTAACTAACTAACTAAAAATTAATTAATACCCCCCCTCTAATTTATAATAATATACTAAATAAGGCCTAACTAGTAGCCTCTAGCTACTATATAGTGATTTTACCTGCTTAAGTATAATAGACCTTCTAACTCCGCGCCTCTTAATAATATATAGCCTTTAGTCACGTAATTATAACTCTCCTAACTATAGCTATACTTATATATACCTATAGCCTTACGATCTTTAACTTTATATTAATAATAACGTAGTTTTTAATTATTTAATAGACTACGAAACTATCGACTTTTCCTCTCGCATACTACCCGCGCTACTATTAAATACCGCCTCTATTACTACTTTATCTACTAGTAGCTATGCTATTATTAGTAACGCTCTCTCTATATTAAAGCAGTTAGCGCAAGCCGTACTTACTAATATTCGCTACCTAGGCCGCCTCTACCTTAGTAATATAGAGGACCTACTTAAAGAAGGGCTACTCTATAGGGTATATAATAACCTACTAAACTTCTATTACTAAGTTTACTTACTTAGCTCTAATACTATTACGCCTTATAGAGTCCCCTATAGGGGTATTAAAATAAGCCCTCTTAAGGGTTATACTAATAATACGCTCTCTATATATAGTAGAGTAGTTAATAAAGGAGCGGGTTTTATTAATTATATTAAGGCTAAACTCTCTAATAATCCCCTTTATATTATTTATACTAAAGGGTATACCTCGCTTAGGCTTAGTATATTTATATATAAGGTCTAGTACTAATATAGTTAAGGGATAAAAATAAGGAAGAGGGAGAGGTATAAGGCCTTACTTATAGTAATAGAGCTTCTTATACTTCTAGCTATAAGAACCTCTTAGGAAAGACCTCTTTAGTTAAGGAGTTACCTCTTATATAGTAATATTTATAATACCTTACTAGAAGGTCGACCTTTTAGGTTAAGGAGTTATCTTATATAGTAGCTTTTACCTTACTAGAAGGTTTAGCGAGGGCTTTTCTAGGCTATAAGAGCCTTAGTAGCCCGTTTAGCTCTAATATAATTAGCCCTAGTATAGCGTATATCTAACTTTATAATATTTAGAGGGTTTGCTTATAAGTAGTAGGAACGTATAGGGTTCCTATATTATTTTCCTTAACTAGTAGAGGGTATAGGTTAAAATACTTATATAGTATTTCCCGAATTATACCTGCGAACTAGGTGAATTTATTATAGTCTTTTTGCGAAGGGGCTGCGGCGTAATTCCGAGCTCAAGGCCTAACTAGCTAGCTATAGTTATAAAACTATAACTATACTTATACTTTATACTAGAAGGCTCTTAGAGCCTTATAGTAAGACCTTTTAATACTATTATATTATACTATCTAATTATTATACCCCTTTATATAAGGACCTAAAGGTTTTTAACCCGAATAAGCTTATATAAGAGTAGCCTATTAAAGGCTTATTTATAGAACTTAGTATAAATAGATATAAGAGTCTAGCCTAAAGCGCTATTATTAAATTATAGAAATTCCCTAACCTTCTCCTTATGAATTATAATTATTTAGGTAAGGGCTAGAAGATTACTCTTACTTTTAATAATATAATATAATTATTCTAGAATAACCTTAATTTAACTCTAGCTTAGATCTAAGGTTAGTTTATAAAAAGAGCTATTTAGGGTATTAAGTCCTAAGCCTTATATATTGAGTTTAGAATTACGCCGCAGCCCCTTCGCAAAAAGACTATAATAAATTTACCTAGTTTATAAGTATAATTCGGGAAATATTATATAGGTATTTTAACCTATACTCTCTACTAGTTAAGGAAAATAATATAAGAACCCTATATATTCCTACTACTTATAAGCAAACCCTCTAAATATTATAAAGTCGGACGCGCGCTATACTAGGGCTAATTATATCGGAGCTAAATAGGCTACTAAGGCTCTCGTGGCCTAGAAACGCCCTTGCTAAACCTTCTAGCAAGGTGCTGCGAAAGCTACTATATAAGATAACTCCTTAACCTAAAAGGTCGACCTTCTAGCAAGGTGCTGCGAACGCCACTATACGATATTAGATATATTACTATAAGTAATAACCTCTATATACTTTATGACGTATAGTAGCTTTCACCTTTAGCACCTTGCTAGAAGGTCGACCTTTTGGGTTAAGGAGTTATCTTATATAGTAGCTTTTATAGCACCTTGCTAGAAGGTTTAGCGAGGCCGTTGCTATAAGAGCCTTAGTAGCCCGTTTAGCTCTAATATAATTAGCCCTAGTATAGCGCGCGTCTAACTTTATATAGTTAATATTTAGAGGGTTTGCTTATAAGTAGTAGGAATATATAGGGTTCTTATATTATTTTTCTTAATTAGTAGAGGGTATAAGTTAAAATACTTATATAGTATTTCCCGAATTATACCTGCGAACTAGGTGAATCTATTATAGTCTTTTTGCAAAGGGGCTGCGGCGTAATTCCGAACTTAATATACTTTATAATTTTACCCTCTACTTAGAATATAAGAATAATAAGCTCTAGGAGTATTTAAATAATATCTATATTACTAGTAATAATACTAAATAGTTTACTATACTTAAGCGCTCCTAAGAAGAGTATAACTAGGCTTAATATAATACTATTATTATTATAAAAGAGTAAGATAAGGTAAGGGATATTAATAAAGCTTTATTTTAATATTTTAAATATAATATAACTACTACTCCTCCCCTAGTAAATCCTCTCTCTAATAACTATAATATAGCGCTTTAAGTAATCCTTAACTAAATATTATACCTCGAGAGCTAGTTCTATTCTAGCTCGCTTTTATTAACTATTAGTAATAATAATACCTAGATTATTAAGATACCTAAGGTCCCTATTTTTCTAAATACTAAGAGTATTAATCCTAAGTTAAGTTCGTGAGTTCGGAATTACGCTGCAGCCCCTTTATAAAAAGACTATAATAAATTTACTTAGTTTATAAGTATAATTTAGGAAATACTATATAAATATTTTAATTTATACTCTCTATTAGTTAAAGAAAATAATATAAAAACCCTATATATTCCTATTACTTATAAATAAACCCTTTAAATATTACTATATAAGGTTAGACGCGCGCTATACTAGGGCTAATTATATTAGAGCTAAACGGGCTACTAAGGCTCTTATAGCAAAGCTACTACCCGAGATAACTCCTTAACCTAAAAGGTCGACCTTCTAGCAAGGTGCTACGAAAGCTATACGAGATAACTCCTCAACCTAAAAGGTCGACCTTCTAGCAAGGTGCTGCGAACGCTACCACACGAGGGATGACTGCTTAACTAAAGAGTTACGATCACGTGACCGAAGGCTGTGTATTATTAGGAGGCGCGGAGTTAGAAGGTCTATTGCACTTAAGCAGGTAAAATTACTATGCAGTGGCTAGAGGCTATTAATCCTAAGTACTTAAAGTTTAATACCTAAATCTTTTATATTGAGATATATTTTAATAATAGAGAGTATTATAATAAGTCCTAATAATTTAAGTATATACTCTTATACCTTAGAGGAACTACTTATAATATCTTATTCCCCCTTCCTCTTAAGGGATTTATTTTAGATTACTATAATAGAGTAGCTTATTAATAACTTAAAGATATGATTATTAATCTAATTTAATATAATAAGGCCTAAATAAAGCTTAATACATTTATTATTTTATTTAAAGATATCTAAGTCAAATAGGCTATTTTTATTAAACTTACTTATAAAGCTAAGCTCTTAGAGTTATAATAGCGCTAGAAGTTCTATAAGAAACTACTTACTTCTCCCTAGAACTAGTACTCTATTTATTATATAAATAATACCCTTAATCTTTAGGATTATATTACCTAGGTTTATATAATAGCTTATATTATAATACTTTCTAATAACTACTTAATTAATTAGACTATTATATAAAGCTCTACCCTAGTAGCTTATACTAAACCTTCTAATAGAAGAAACTTCTATATATAAGCTTAAAATAACTAGGATTAAATCCCTAAGGCCTTATATAAGAAGCTTTATAACTAGGGTGCTTACTTTATTTATAATAATATTAGCTATACCTTACAGGATTACTCTTATAAGAAGGCTAGAGCTATTATAAGTATTACTAAGCTTATTAAAGCTATAAATAGTAATCCTAAGCTAGTAGAAAACTAAAGCCCTTAGTAAGAATAAACTCCTTATTTAGAGAGAACTAAAGAGATTAATAATTCATAATAATATCTATTAACTTATAATAACTAATTAATAGTAAGCTACTAGAGAAAGAGTTAGTCCTAGTTTATAATAAATATAGTATTTACCTTAGAGCCTTTCTTAATATTAGAGCAAATAGCTATACTTTTATAAATACCTAGATGGCCCCCTTATTAAGGGACTTTTATGATATTAAATATAATAAGTTATAGCGCTCTATCTTAGCTATAGGATTTACTAATAAGCTATTAGATACTATAACTAAGGTATGAATAACTTATATACAAATAGACTACTAAGAGTTAATATAAATACCCCTCCTCTAACTTAATATAAAGAGATATAATCTTATTCTTAGTTACTTAGAGTTTAATTACTATAATATTAACATAGATATATACTATTAGTACTTATAATAGCCTATTAATACCCCTATAGTCCGAGACCTTCTATAAATAATTATATAAAATACTAAAGACCTTCTCTAACTTATTAAAATTAATATTTAGTATTAACTTAATATAGAACGCCATTAAGCTATATTTAAAGCTAATGAATAGCTATATAACGCCTAAGGAGCTGCTAGAAGTAGAAAGAAAACCCCTATAAAAATCCTATAGCGAGGTTATATACCTAAGGACTCGGGATATAGTAATAACTTATAAAAAGTAAATACTATATTAAAGAATATACTAGCGCCTAATTAAACCTCGTAGACTCTATATTAGAAGGGAATACCCCTTAGCCCTAAGGCTTAATAGGTAAGAAAGGACCTCGATATAGTATTTATTAGTGCTATAGGACTTAAGAGGAACCTAAAGTATATTAATATAGAACTAAGCTCTATATTACTATGTAAGCTTAACTTAATAATTACTAATAAAAAAGAAGTAAAAGAAAAAGTTATTAAGTTCGGAATTACGCCGCAGCCCCTTCGCAAAAACACTATAAGAAATTCACCTAGTTCGTAAGTATAATTTAGGTAATATTATATAAGTTTTTTAACCTATATCCTCTACTAGTTAAGGAAAATAATATAAGAACCCTATATACTCCTACTACTTATAAGTAAACCCTCTAAATATTATAAAGTTAGATGCGCGCCGCGCTAGGGCTAATTATATTAAAGCTAAACGGGCTACTAAGGCTCTTATAGTAACGCCCTCGCTAAACCTTCTAGTAAGGTACTATAAAAGCTACTATATAAGATAACTCCTTAACCTAAAAGGTCGACCTTCTAGCAAGGTGCTAAAGGTACTATAAAAGCTATTATATAAGATAACTCCTTAACCTAAAAGGTTAACTTTCTAGTAAGGTACTATAAAAGCTATTATATAAGATAACTCCTTAACTAAAGAGATCTTTACTAAGAGGTTCTTATAGCTAGAAGTATAAAAAGCTCTGCGAGCAGGGCCCCATACCTCTCCCTCTTCCTTATCCTTATCTAACCCACGATAAATCCTTAACTATGTCGGCACTAGACCCCGCATATAAAAAAAAAGAAAAGTTATAAACCTACTAGAGGTTAATAAAGCTAAGAACTAATACTTAATTAATAAAAAACTCTTATAATATCTCTAGAACTAGAGAGATTACTTTAATAAGATAGCTAGTAACGCCCTACCTCCTTACTACTCTTATAATCACTAAATTAAACTAGAGCTAGGTATAAAAACGTAGCTAACCTTTTACTTATTATGTAAATAATCCCTACTAGAACTTAAGCCTACCTAGTAATACCTCCTTAATAACTTAAAAAAAGGGCTTTATAATACTAGGTAACGCTCTATTTATATCCTTAATATTATTTATTTAAAAAGCTAATAGCTACCTATAGTTCTATATTAACTTCTAAAGGCTAAACGAATTTACTAAAAATAAAGAGTACTTACTACCTCTTATTAATAAAATACTAAGCTAAATTAGCTAAGCTAAGGTATTTATAAAGGTTAATATCTACTAGGCGTTCTGTAAGATCTATATTTACTCTAACTTAGAGAACTTAATAACGTTCTATACTTAATATAGCTCCTATAAGTATAAAGGTCTACTTTTTAAGCTCTATAATAGCTTAGCGATATACTAGTAGTATATAAATAATATACTTATAGAATATCTAGATAATTTTTATATAGTATATATAGATAATATCCTAGTATACTTAGAGGACGGCCTCTGGCTACTGCATAGTAATTTTACCTGCTTAAGTGCAATAGACCTTCTAACTCCGCGCCTCCTAAAAATACATAGCCTTTAGTCACGTGATTATAACTTTCCTAACTATAGCCGCACTTATACGTACCCTACTAGATAGCCTCACGATCTTTAACTTTATATTAATAATAACGTGGTTTTTAATTATTTAAATTATAAAACTATCGACTTATCCTCTTGCGTACTACTTATGCTACTAATACCGCCTCTATTACTACTTCGTCCGCTAGTCGTTACTATCTTTATAGTCCTCTTATTTAATCGGGTTAGCTAATACCTTTATAGCTATGCTATTATTAGTAACGCTCTCTCTATATTAAAGTAGTTAGTATAAGCTATACTTACTAACGTTCCCCTAAGGGGCCTAGGCTACCTCTGCCTTAATAATATAGAAAACCTACTTAAAGAAGTGCTACTCTATAGGGTATATAATAACTTACCTAGCTTCTATTACTAAGTCTATTTACTTAGCTATAATATAATAATAAGTATCCCCTCTAGGGGTATTAATAAGAGCCCTCTTAAGGGCTATATTAATAATACGCTCTCTATATATAATAGAGTAATTAAAGAAGGAGCGGGTTTTATTAATTATATTAATACTAAACTCTCTAGCGAGCTCTTATATATTATTAGTATTAAAGGGTATACCTCGCGCAGGCTTAGCGTTTTTATATATAAGGTTTAGTACTAATATAATTAAAGAATAAGGAAGAGGGAGAGGTATAAAGCCCTGCTTATAGTAGTAGAGCTTCTTATACTTCTAGCTATAAGAACCTCTTAGGAAAGACCTCTTTAGTTTAGGAGTTACCTCTTATATAGTAGTATTTACCTTTAGTATCTTGCTAGAAGGTTAACCTTTTAGGTTAAGGAGTTATCTTATATAGTAGCTTTTACTTTTAGTACCTTGCTAGAAGGTCGACCTTTTAGGTTAAGAAGTTATCTTATATAGTGGCTTTTCTAGGCCACGAGAGCCTTAGTAGCCTATTTAGCTCTAATATAATTAGCCCTAGTATAGCGCGCGTCCGACTTTATACGAGGGTTTACTTATAAGTAGTAGGAACATATAGGGTTCTTATATTATTTTCCTTAACTAGTAGAGGGTATAGGTTAAAATACCTATATAATACTTCCCAAATTATACTCGCGAACTAGGTAAATTTGTTATAGTCTTTTTGCGAAGGGGCTGCGGCGTAATTCCGAACTTAATACTTAGAGGACCCCCTCTAGTATAAGGAATATATTAAGAAGGTCCTTAACTAGTTATACTAAGTAGGGCTTTAAGCTAATATTAAGAGGTACAAATTTAGTATAATAACTATATAATACCTTAGGTTTATTATTACTATAAAAGAAATTACCCTAGACCCTAAGAAAGTCTTTATAATAAAAGACTAGTAACCCCTAACTACTATATAGTATTTAATCCTTCCCAGGGTTTTATAACTTCTACTACTAACTCGTTATAAACTAGAGAAAGATCGCTTAGCTACTTACTAAGCTTATAGCTAAGAACGCCCAGTTTAATTTTAATAATAACTATATAATAGTATTTATAATACTAAAAGAGGCCCTAATATTAGCCCCTATCTTATAATACTAGAAGCATAAGCTACTAACCCGGGTTAAAATAAATACCTCTAAATTTATTTATAGTACCAATCTCCTCTAATAATAAACTAATAATAGCTTATAGCACCTAGTAGCCTATAAGAATACCGAAGGTATATCTTAAAATTTCTATTATAATCTTATAAAGGTTAAATAAACCTTAATAAATAACTATAGTATATATAGTTATATACCTATATAATATCTCTTTAATAACACTTTAATTACTATAAAACATTAAATAATAACTATAAAAGTATTTCCTTTATGGAATAAATACTTTAAAAATCTATATGAATTCTAATAATATTAAGAGCCTTATATATATATATATATAATCCTGAGCTTTATAGCTATAAGTATATAGAAATTGCGCACGGACCACATAGTAATCCAAGCGCAATTCTGCTTAATAAGATTAATAATTAGCCGCTTTATAGCTACGTTTTAGAATATCTTACCCCTTACTTCACGAGGGTAGGATTTATAACTTAGAGATAATATTATTAATATTTAACGATTTCTCAATTAATTAATTCCAGAAAGAATATCTCCTTATAATTAAATTTATTAGCTTTTATTATGATATTAATCCTCTTATTCATATTCATTATTCAGGCTGTTTTACCGCCTCATTTGCTACCTATATACCTATTCTTAAATATATATATAGTAAATACTTCTATTTAATCTCAAATAGTATAAGCCTTATAGTATTATTTAGTAATACTACCTAGGTAAAATCTATAATAGGGAGTATTTTACTCTTAGTATCCTAGAATAGTTTATTTATAAATAGAGGCGTTAAGTTAGGTATTAGTTAAGAATTTCTATCTACTTAATAGTCTCTATATAGCTCGCTATACTTAGCTATATAGTTATATTATAGATCTTATAGAGCTTATTTTAGAAATTAGAAGTAAACTAAGAGCTTCTATTAGATATAATTATAGCTAGAAAACTAGTATATTAGAAGATATAAGTATAGTATAGCTAAGCGAGTTCCCGCGCTATAGTACTTTTATAATAGGGGAGGGAGATTATTTTTAAATAAGTAATATATCACTATAAATATATTATTATACCTATCTTAATTAGGCGGGTATAACATAAAATCTATTATAATATATTCCTAAGGGTAATCTAGTATTAATAAGGGTCTTAATTTACCTAGGGGCTTATCTCTTAGCTTCTAAGCCTAGTAGTAAGTATAGTAAGTATAGATATATTATCTAATATTAGTAGTTAATTAGATCTAGTAGTAGCGCTCTTATAGGAGCTTAATAGTTTTATTCTAGCCTTGCTATATTATAAGCCTCTAGATATAAGCCTTATAAATTAACTTTATATATAAGTCCTCTAGCGTTAAAGGGCGTGCCTCGCGCGGGCTTAGCGTTTTTATATGCGGGGTCTAGTGCCGATATAGTTAAGGATTTGTCGTGGGTTATAGGGATAAGGATAAGGAAGAGGGAGAGGTATAAGGCCCTGCTTATAGCAGCAGAGCTTCTTATGCTTCTAGCTATAAGAACCTCTTAGGAAAGACCTCTTTAGTTAAGGAGTTACCTCTTATATAGTAGCGTTCGTAATACCTTACTAGAAGGTCGACCTTTTAGGTTAAGAAGTTATCTTATATAGTAGCTTTGTTACGAGAGCCTTAGTAGCCCGTTTAGCTCCGATATAATTAGCCCCGGTGCGGCGTACGTCTAACTCTATACGAGGGTTTACTTATAAGTAGTAGGAATATATAGGGTTCTTATATTATTTTCCTTAACTAGTAGAGGGTATAGGTTAAAATACCTATATAGTATTTCCCGAATTATACCTGCGAACTAGGTGAATTTGTTATAGTCTTTTTGCAAAGGGGCTGCGGCGTAATTCCGAGCTTAATATATAAGTCCTCTTCTTCTAGTATTATAAGCTTCTTATCTATTATTAAGAGTCTATCTTATATCTCTTAGTACTTCTTTTTAGTAGAAGCGAGTATTCCTAGCGCTTTAAGTAATAATATGTTAGATTTATAATTTAACTAAAGAATCTATTTAATTAAGAGGTATCCCTTTAGCTTATTCCCTAGTTTAAGGGTATTAATAGCTATTATAGGGTAGCTCAAGGCACCCTCTAGTAGCTAGTATAATTTGCTTATTACCTCTAGGGATAAGTAAATAGGTAGTAGTAATATCTAGGTATAGTTAGATTTATAAATAGCTTATTAGGTCTAAAGGTCTTTATTCTTTTATAAGAGGGTATTAGCTAGTATATTTTTATATCCTAGGTAGTATTAGATATAGAAGTTAAAGCTAGCTAAAATATCCAACTAGTAAGCTTAGTAAATATTTATAAGTTACTTAGTTATCAAGTAGAGTAGTAGTTAGTAATTTATAATAATCTTAAAGTATTAAGTAATTATAGAGAGTTCTACTTATTATTCCTCTAGCGCTAGAATAATCGCTATTATTTTATAGTTTTAAAGAGGGTAATTTATCTTAATTAGTAATATAGTTTTTAAGAAGTAGGCTATATAAGAATAGGTATACAAGTAGCAAAAGGGGCGGTAAAACAGCCTAAATAATAGATATTAATAGGCTAATTAATATTATAATAAAAGCTAATAAATTTAATTATAAGGAGATATTCTTTCTGGAATTAATTAATTGAGAAATCGTTAAATATTAATAATATTATCTCTAAGTTATAAATCCTACCCTCGTGAAGTAAGGGGTAA
>JAVHLU010001463.1:0-30067 GCA_036785755.1 Colletotrichum ledebouriae
ATACGTGCCCTACTAGATAGCCTCACGATCTTTAACTTTATATTAATAATAACGTGGTTTTTAATTATTTAAACTATAAAACTATTAACTTTTCCTCTTATATACTACCTATACTACTATTAAATACTACCTCTATTACTGCTTTATCCGCTAGTTATTACTATCTTTATAATCCTCCTATTTAATTAGGTTAGCTAATACCTTCGTAGCTATACTATTATTAGTAACGCTCTCTCTATATTAAAGTAGTTAGTATAAGCTATACTTACTAACATTCTCTTAAGGGGCCTAGGCTACCTCTACCTTAATAGTATAGAGGACTTGCTTAAAGAAGGGGTACTCTATAGGGTATATAATAACCTACTTAGCTTTTATTACTAAGTCTACTTATCTAGCTATAATATAATAGTTAGTATCCCCTCTAGGGGTATTAATAAGAGCCCTCTTAAGAGCTATATTAATAATATACTCTCTATATATAATAGAGTAGTTTAAAAAGGAGCGGGTTTTATTAATTATATTAATACTAAACTCTCTAGTAAGCTCTTATATATTATTAGTATTAAAGGGCGCGCCTCGCTTAGCCTTAGTATATTTATATATAAGGTCTAGTATTACTATAGTTAAGGGATAAGGAAGAGGGAGAGGTATAAGGCCCTACTCGTAGAGCTTCTTATACTTCTAGCTATAAGAACCTCTTAGGAAAGAGCTCTCTACTTAAGGAGCTACTTCTTATATAATAATATTTAGAATACCTTACTAGAAGGTCGCCCTTTTAGGTTAAGAAGTTATCTTATATAGTAGCTTTTATAGCACCTTATTAGAAGGTTTAGCGAGGGCGTTACTATAAGAGCCTTAGTAGCCCGTTTAGCTCCGATATAATTAGCTCCGGTATAGCGCGCATCTAACTTTATATAGTAATATTTAGAGGGTTTGCTTCTAAGTAGGAATATATAGGGTTCCTATATCGTTTTCCTTAACTAGTAGAAGGTATAGGTTAAAATACCTATATAATATTTCCCGAATTATAGCTATAAACTAGGTGAATTTATTATAGTCTTTTTGCAAAGGGGCTGCGGCGTAATTCCGAACTCAATATAAAGAAGAGAGGATTTTAGGGTCTATATTATTCCTACCTTAATTCTATAAGAAAGCATAGCTATTACTATTCCCTTAAAACTAAGGTAAGTTTATAAATATCTTCCTCTCTTCTAAACTATATTTATTATTAATTATATTATTATTTTTCGTTATTTATGGATTTTCTAGGCTTATTATCAAATTTAAAGTAGATTAATAATGTATATATATATATATATATTAATAGCGGGGACGTATAGATATAGCGAAGGTATCTAACTCTCTAAGAAGCTTATAAAAGCTATTAAAAAGAGTAAAATAATCCACTTCCAGGTATTATTAGAAAGGGCTAGAGATTATAAGAACTAGAAAAATAATAAATAATATAACTCTACTTATAAATAGGTAAAAATATTAAATATAGGCTTAAAGGATATACTAAGTAATTTATAGATCTAATTAGAAAAGATTATCTAAATTAGGTATAAATTCGCTAAGGAAATACTAAAAAACGAGATATAGGATTATTAAGGTATTAGTAGTAATAAGGTATAAATAATACTAAAGTCCGCTACGCCCCTCTCCTCTATGCTCTACTCTATAGTCCTCCTATAATAGGCCTATGCGCTAAGGGAGCTTTTGAAAGGCTGCGCAGCTAAGTCTATCTCATCCTATCCTAGTAGTATAATAGCGTTAAAGGGTCTTAATATAAGGCTCTAAGAGTCTTCTAGTATTAAGTATAAGCATAGTTATAGCCTTAGAACTATAGCTAGCTGGTTAGGTCTTATTTAGTATATTATTATAAGGTTGAGGGGGGGTATTAATTGATTTCGGGTTAGTTAGTCGGGTGCTATACTCGCATTAGTAAATTCATAAGGTAGGGGTAATAGTTAATTAAGATATTATACTTCTATCTCTAGAGAATAAATAGATAAATATAGAATAGTATTATAAATAGCGAATAGGTAAAAGTTAATACGCTTTAATTATACTATATTAAGTAGATTCTATATTAAAGGAGGGAAAAGTCTATCTATAGGCTAGCGTAGCCCTAGAAGGCTAAAGGCTTGCCTAGATATCACGTGACTTAGCGGTTATATAACTTGAAATTTGAATTGGTCTAACCTAGCGCTATAATAGTATATTTACCTCTCACCCCTTATTATCTCTATTACTATATATACCTCTAATAAGAGTAGGAGGTATATAGAAGACCATATATTAAGTGGATAGTACTATATAAGGAGACTCCTATACTATTTCGCTTATCTAGTAATTATTCCTATTATAAAGATCTCTTTGGTTAAGGAGTCATCTCGTATAGTGGCTTTCGCAGCACCTTGCTAGAAGGTCGACCTTTTGGGTTGAGGAGTTATCTCGTATAGTGGCTTTTACCTTGCTAGAAGGTCGACCTTTTGGGTTGAGGAGTCATCTCGTATAGTGGCTTTCACCTTGCTAGAAGGTTTAGCGACGGCGTTATTATCCAGGCCACGAGAGCCTTAGTAGCCTATTCAGCTCTAATATAATTAGCCCTAGTGTAGCGCGTCTCTAACTTTATGCGAGGGTTTGCTTCTAAGTAGGAATATATAGGGTTCCTATATTATTTTCCTTAAGTGGTAGAGGGTATAAGTTAAAATACCTATATAGTATTTCCCGAATTATGCCTGCGAACTAGGTAAATGTATTATAGTCTTTTTAAGAAGGGGCTACGGCGTAATTCCGAACTTAATCCCTATTATAAATCCTAATAAGGAGATTTATTTCTTTAAGTAGATAATAAGTACTTATTAGTATATTTATACCCTTATTAAGGTTAAATAGAGTTAGCTATAACTAAACTTAATAGATAAAACCTTAAGATATAGCGCGAGGCTCTTATTATTAAGAACTACCTATAGGCTTTATAGGACCTCCTTAGTTATCTTCTTTATAAAGCACCTTTAATTTTAAGTAGTATATAAGTAGTAGAGATAAAAGTCTACTTACTAATATTACTTATAGTATATTTACCTCTTATCCCTTATTATCTCGATTAGTATATATACCTCTAATAAGAGCAAGAGGTATATAAAAGACTATATTTTAAGAGGAGACTACTATATAAAGAGATTACTATATTATTTACTTATTTGTAATTATCCCTATTATAAATCCTAATAAGGAGATCTATTTCTTTAAGTAGATAATAGGTACTAACTAGTATATTTATACCTTTATTAAGCTTAAATAGAGTTAGCTATAACTCAACTTGGTAAATAAAACCTTAAAATATAGCGTAATACCCTTATTATTAAGGACTACCTTTAAGCTTTATAGGATCTCCTTAGCTATTTTCTTTATAAAGCGCCTATAGATTTTAAGTAGTATATAAACTAGCTCTTATTATTAAGGGCTACCTTTAAGCTATAAAGGGCCTCCTTATCTATCTTCTTTATAGGTTACCTATACATTTTAAGTAATATATAAGTAAAGAAATAAAAAGCAACTTATTGATATAGCTTATAGTATACTTGCCTCTTATTCTTTATTATTTCTCTTAGTATATATAGCTCTAATAAAAGTAGGAGGTATATTAAAAAACTACGCGTTTAGAGGAGACTACTGTATTATTTACTAATATTAAATACTAGATATTATAGTTAATATCCTATTAGAAGAGCTATCTATTTCCTTTGGTATTATAATTATATTTAGTCCTTTTCTACCTTATATTTTACTATTTTTATTAAGTTATTTTCCCCTCCTATACCTCTTAATACCTTTACTTAGTAATATATATTAAAGATATACTATACGTACCTATATCTTATTCTACTTACTCTAGCTATTTCTGCTCTGTAGACCTCTCTTTTTTATTCTATTCCTTTATATAGTACTTAATATCTAGTAATTAATTATATTATAAAGCTTAGTAAAAGGACTACTTCTTTAAGTAGATAATAAGCCCTTATATATATATATATTAAAGCTATAATTAGTTCTAGAATATTGAAATATAGAGAATAGAATATATAGTATTACTAATTAGACTTATTCTATATATAGCGAAACCTTATTCCTAAAAGGTCTCTCCTTAGAGCTAGCTATAGCTAGCGCTCCCTAGTATAATTATACTATAAGTATGTTATAATGAGAGTCCTAAGCCTATATATTATTAAATTAGATATACTTAGTAATATCTACTTAAGTTTCTATATTAACCTCCTCTAGAGGGTATTAGAGAACCCCCTACCTATTTAAATAAGGATAAACCCCTAGCTATTATTAATTATAGCTAATAATAATAAGTTTAAGTAGTGTATAGAGGAGATATATATAGCGAGGTAAAAGGTAATTAGATAAGAGTAGAGATATAAGGTTCTAATTAAGTAAGAGAGGTATATAGAGCCTACTTAAGAGCCTATAGAGGCTATAATAGATATTACTATAGTAAATAGGTATAAGGCTCTATATAAGCTAGTTATAGATAATTAAGTTCGGAATTACGCCGCAGCCCCTTTGCAAAAAGACTATAATAAAATCACCTAGTTTATAAGCATAATTTAGGAAATACTATATAGGTATTTTAACCTATACCCTCTACTAGTTAAGGAAAATAATATAGGAACCCTATATATTCCTACTATTTATAAGTAAACCCTCGTATAAAGTTAGACGCGCGCCGTACTAGGGCTAATTATATTAGAGCTAAATAAGCTACTAAGGCTCTTATAGCCTAGAAACGCCCTCGCTAAACCTTCTAGCAAGGTGCTACGAAAGCTACTATATAAGATAACTCCTTAAGTTAAAAGGCTAACCTTCTAGTAAGGTACTAAAGGTATTATAAATACTACTATATAAGAAGTAACTCCTTAACTAAAGAGGTCTTTCCTAAGAGGTTCTTATAGCTAGAAGTATAAGAAGCTCTATAAATAAGGCCTTATACCTCTCCCTCTTCCTTATCCTTATCCCTTAACTATATTAATACTAAACCCTATATATAAAAACGCTAAGCTTATATAAGGTATACCCTTTAATACTAATAATATATAAGAGCTTACTAGAGAGTTTAGTATTAATATAATTAATAAAACCTACTCCTTTTTAACTACTCTATTATATATAGAGAGTATATTATTAGTATAGCCCTTAAGAGGGCTCTTATTAATACTCCTAGAGGGGATACTTATTATTATATTATAGCTAAGTAAGTAGACTTAGTAGTAGAAGCTAGGCGGGTTATTATATACCCTATAAAGTAGCCCTTCTTCGAGCAGGTCCTCTATACTATTAATGCAGAGGTAGCCTAGGCCCCTTAGGGGTTAGTAAGTACGGCTTATACTAACTGCTTTAATATAGAGAGAGCGTTGCTAATAACGGCATAGGACTAGCGGATAAAGCGGTGATAGAGGCGGTATTAGTAGCGCGGGTAGTATGCGAGAGGATAAGTTAATAGTTTTATAGTCTATTAAATAATTAAAAACTACGTTATTATTAATATAAAGTTAAAGATCGTGAGGCTATCTAGTATAATAGGCACGTATAAGTATAGCTATAGTTAGGAAAGTTATAATCACGTGACCGAAGGCTATGTATTATTAGGAGGCGCGGAGTTAGAAGGTCTATTGCACTTAAGCAGGTAACTCACTATGCAGTGGCTAGAGGCTAGTTATAGATAATAATAGTAACTTAGTATATACCTAGGAGTAGATTAGCTAGGAGGGGGGTAGTATTATAAGCTATACCTAAGTTAAGCCTACCTAGGCTTCTACTTAGGTTTACTACCTTAAGAGGGCTACCTAGGCTTCTACTTAGGTTTACTACCTTAAGAGGGCTACCTAGGGCTTATTTAGTAGTTCCCTATAAACTAATAAAATCTCTACTATAGAGGAAAGACTTCCCCTTTTCCTCTTTAGCTTAAATAAATAATATTATAGTAACCTTTTATTAAATAAACTCGGGTCTGACCCACTTATATATTATTACTCTTCTTTATTATTATTATAATCTCTTCTTTTTAGTAATAGCTTTATAGAGTATAGCTCCCTAATAAGTAAGAGTCTATAGATTATATTAGAAGATAATTATAGAAATAAAATATATATAGAATCTTATCTTCCTAACTACTAGGTTATATATAGTCTTAGCTTTAGTATATTAATAAGCTATAATAATAATAAGAGTATTTAGCTACTAATAAGGTATTTTCTATATATAATAGTAGTTATACTTACTTACTATCTTAAGTTAGTACCTTCTATTTAATAAGCCTATAAGCTTATTTAAAATATACTAAAGATAATACTTACTAAATAGGGGTACTTACTCTACTTTTATACCTCTACTAGAGAGAGGAGGGCTAAGAGGGGATTTTAAATTACCCTTATTAATACGCTCCTCTTTATTTATCTCCTTGTGATTTTGATAATAAGAGTGAGTAAGATTCTATAGTATAGTTATAAGAATAGAAAGATTATAAAAAGAGAAAGTATAATATATTAAGGGCTTTTTAACTACTTAAGAGAATAACCCTAAAGCTTCTTAAGCTATAAACCCTTACTGTTAGAGCTATTTTCTATAGGTCTTTTTTTGGCTCTTATTATATTATATATTAGTATAAAATCACGTATAATATGAAGGACTAATATATAGGTAACCCGATTACTACTCTCTAGAGGAGGAGGGTATACTCCTCTACTCCTAGCTTTATTCTTAACTTTAGTAGTATATACTTTCTTAAACGCTATAGCCTAATTAGTCTTCTTTTTAGGAGGTATTTAAAGATATATTAATATAGCTTTAAATTATTATATAAAGTAAATATATATATATATATAAGTTAAGATTATCATTAAAGTAAAAGTTAGATATATATATATATAGTTATTTTAATATAGATAGGGAAGAGTTAAAAGGGTAGGAGGGTAGCTAGGTTATTTTATTTAGAGTTAATATTGTCACGAATAGCGAATAGGCGAAGGTTAGCATACTTTAATTGCGCTATATTGAGTGGATTCTACGTTAAAGAAGGGAAACGTCTAACTACGGGCTAGCGTAGCCCTAGAAGGCTAAAGAGTCGCTTAGTAATTATATAACCCGCAAGTTATATAACCTGAAATTCAGGTAGGTCTAACCTAGCGCTATAATATTACCCCCTCCTTTGTTAGTATTACTATCTATAGCCGTTATTATTATCTGTTATAGCGGGGTTTTTATTTTAAGTAGTAGCTAAAAGCTAAGCTAAAAGGTATTTTAGTAGTCCTATAGCAGCTAGGTTAGTAGTATAGAAGTCCTATAGCGCTACTAGGGCGTGCTTAAAACTCTTAGCGTTATACTAAGTAGGATTATAGTTATAACCCCTCTAGTTAGCGCGATATTATAGCTATCCTTAGTATAAATAGCTAGTAGTTATCTATATAACTTTATATTCTAGCTTATTATCAAACTTAATAATAAGTAGGGGGCCTTAAACTAACCTAGTAAAAGGTCTATAGTAGCTTTCTAAAGCTTATTAGGATAGAATATTAGGTAATAGTTATATTCTTTTAGTAGGTCTAGTATTTAAGTCCCCCTAGGGCTAATAGCTTTAATTAGCTATAAGCTATCCTATAGTATTAATAGCTTTAAAAGGTTTTCTTAGCGCTATCCCTCTATTAATATATAGATAGAGTCCCTTATAGCTAGGTTATTAGGCTAGTAGTAGTAGTTAGTAGCTTAGGTATAGCGTTATTAGGTTATAGCTATATTTCTTTTAGTAATATCCTAGGTATTATCGAGGTTTTATATAAGCTACTAGGCGTCGCCTTAGTTAATTTTCTCCTTTATAATCAAGAACCTTTATATATACTAGTCCTAGCTAAAGCTTATCTATAACAGGTATCCCTATTTAATCTTAAATAGTATAAGCCTTATAGTTTTATTTAATAATACTACTTAGGTAAAGTTTATAGTAGGGAGTATTCTACTTTAGTTATTCTAGAACTAGTTTATCTATAGGTATAAGTATTAAGTTAGATACTAGTAAAGAATTTCTATCTATTTATTAGTTTCTATATAACTTAGTATACTTAACTATATAGTTATACTATATATCTTATAGAGCATATTCTAGAAGTTAGAAGTAAACTAAGGGCCCCTATTAGATATAATTATAATAGGGAAACTAATATACTAGAAAATATAGGTAAGTATAGCTAGGCGAGGTCCTATATTATAATAGTCTTATAGTAGGGGAGGGAAACTATCTTCTTTAATAGGTAGTATATTATTATAAATATATTATTATACTTATAGTAGTTAGGTAAGTAGGATATAAAATCTATTATAATATGCTCCTAGGGGTAATTTAGTATTAGTAAGGGTTTTAACTTACCTAAAGGCTTATCCCTTAGCTTCTAAGCCTAGTAGTAAGTATAGTAGTTATAAATATATTACTTAATATTAGTAGTTAAGCAGGGCTAATAGTAGTATTCCTTTAGAAGTTTTATAATTTTAATTTAACCTAGGTATACTATAAGCTTTTAAATATAGGCTTTATAGATTAACTTTATATATAGGTCCTCCCTCTTCTTCTAGTACTATAAGCTTCCTATTTATTATTAGGAGTTTATCTCTTATCCTCCATTACTCCTTTTTAGTAGCAGTAAGTATCTTTAGTACCTTAAGCGATAATATATTAGGTTTATAGTTTAACTAAAGGATCTATTTAATTAAGAGGTAGCCTTTTAGCTTATCCTCTAGCTCTAGGGTATTAATAATAGCTATAGGGCTACTTAGGGCAGCTTCTAGTAGTTAGTATAGCTTATTTATAACCCCTAGGGATAGGTAGTTAGGTAGTAGTAATACCAAAGTATAGTCTAACTTATAAATAGCTTATTAGGTCTAGAGGTCCTCGTTCTTCTATAAGAGGGCGTTAGCTAGTATATTTTTATACCCTAAGTGGTGCTAGATATAGAAATTAGAACTAGCTAAAATACCTAACTAATAGGCTTAGTAGATATTTAGAAGTTATTTAGTTATTAAGTAGAGTAGTAGTTAGTATTTTATAATAACCTTAAAACGCTAGGTAATTATAGAGAGTTTAGCTCTCTATTCTTTTAGTATTAGAATAATTATTATTATTTTATAGTTATAGATAAGGTAGTTTATCTCTATTAGTAATTTAGTTTTTAAGGAATAAGCTATAAGGTATTATAAGCTATTATTAAATTATTACTAGAGGAGGGTAATAGTATAAATAGATCTAGAGGTATCTATCTTAACTTAGGTTAGTAGTTTAGGCTTCTAGTAGTATAAGATAGGGGCTAATATTAGGGCTTCCTTTAGCGTTATAAATATTACTATATAGTTATTATTAAAGTTAAAATAGGCTTCTTTAGCTATAAGCTTAGTAAATAGTTAAGCAATCTTTTTATAATTTATAATAAATTAATAATAGAAGTTATAGAACCCTAGGAAGGACTAGATATTATATACTATAGTTAGTAGCTACTAGTTTTTTATTATAGAAACCTTCTGAAGGTTAGGACTAATTCCTTAAGTTATAATAATAAACCTAAGGTAGTATATTATAATTATACTAAATTTATACTTTTTAATATTAGCCTAAAGCCCTACTTAGTAGAGCTAGTTAAGGACCTTCTTAATATACTTCTTATACTAGAGGGGGTCCTCTAAGTAAACTAGGATATTATCTATATATATTATATAAAGGTCGTTTAGGTATTCTATAAGTATATTATTTATATACTATTAGTATATCGCTAGGCTATTATAGAGCTCAAAGGGTAGAACTTTATACTTATAGGAGCTATAGTAAGTATAGAATATTATTAAGTCCTCTAAGTTAGAGTACATATAAATTTAATAAAATACTTAGTAGATATTAATCTTTATAAATACTTTAGCTTAGTTAATTTAGCTTAATATCTTATTAATTAGGGGTAATAGGTACTAGTCCTTTTTAATAAACCTATTTAGCGTTTAAAAGTTAATACAGAACCTTAGGTAGGTATTCGCTTTTAAATAAATAATATTAGGGATATAAATAGAGCGTTACTTAGCGTTATAAAGCCCTTTTTTAGGTTCTTAAGGAGGTATTATTAGATAGCCTTAAGTTCTAGTAATAACTACTTATATAATAAGTAAAACGTTAGCTACTCTTTTATACCTAGCTCTAGTTTAATTTAGTAGTTATAAGAGTAATAAGGAGGTAATATAATACTAGTAGTTTTATTAAAGTAATCTTTCTAGTCCTAGAGGTATAATAAAAGCCTCTTATTAATTAGGTATTAGTTTTTAGCTTTATTACCCTCTAGTAGGCTTATACCTTTCTTTTCTTCCTCTTACTTATTAGTAATTATTAGGTTAAGCTTATATAGTAATATAGAGCCTAACTTAATATTAATATACTTTAGGCTCTTCTTAAACCTTATAGTACTAATAAGTACTATATTAAGGTCCTTCCTTATTTATTAAGCCTTAGGGCTGAGGGGTTTAGGCTTCTAATATAGTATAGGCTAGGTCTAATTAGCTATTAGCACTCCCTTTAATACTATATTTATCTTTTATAAGTTATTATTATATCCTAAGTCCTTAGGTATATAGCTTTGCTATAGGATCTTTATAGGGGCCTTTATCCTCTCTATAGCTCTTTATATATTATATAGCTATTCCTTAGCTTTAAATGCGGCTTAATAGCGTTCTGTATTAAGTTAATACTCGACGTTAATTTCAGCGGGTTAAAGGAGGTCCTTAGTATCTCGTATAATTATTCGAGGGAGGTCTTAGGCTGCAGGGGTATGGCTTAAATTCAGGTCGGTCGGGGCATAGATTAGTTAGCTTAGCGCTTAGTTAGGTACTATATTCGCATTAGTTAATTAATAAGGTAGGGGTAATAATAGTTAATTAAGATATTATGCTTCTATCTCTAGAGAATAGATAGATAAATATAGAATAGTATTATAAATAGTAAATAAGTAAAGGTTAGTATACTTTAATTACGCTATATTAAGTAGATTCTATATTAAAGAAGGGAATAGTCTAAATATAGGCTAGTATAGCCCTAGAAGGCTAAAGAGTCGCTTAGTAATCACGTGACCCGCAAGTCACGTGACTTGAAATTTAGATAGGTCTAACCTAGCGCTGTGATAATATAATAATAGCTACCCTACTTAAGCTAATAAGAAGTAATAGGTTTTGTTACCCTTAGTAAGAGTTAGTAAATAAAGGGTATTACAATAATAATTAAAAAGGTTATAAAGGTAGAAAACTATAACTATTTATACCTCACCTATATATAATATAAATAACTTTATTTTATTATATCTTTTATAATTAGGCTTTTTAATAGATTATTTATATATATATTACTTTATATTTAGATATTATAAGGGATATTATATAGTTAGATGTTTTTCTAGGTATTACTATATTTAAAGGAGTATATTATAATGCCTTTTGTATTACTTATTCCTATTATAGTATATAACCTATATTAGCTATAAAATAACTCTTTTCTAGGGTTATTCCTCTAATTATAGTTATAAGCAACTACGTTATAGCTACTCTCCTTATAATAGAATAAGCTCTTTAGTAACTATAAATGTGGCCCTATAGGATGTCTCTTAATAGAGCTGAAACCCATTATTGAGCTTGGGGAAACGATGCTATCATTTCCATTGGCTCAATACGCTGCGACATACTGGACGCATCACGCTGCCCGTGCTGATGCAAGCAAAGTCCGGGGTATCATTGCTGAGTTTGTTCATAATCAAGGTTCTTACGCAAACTGCCAGCGGCTTTTGCCAAAGCGATTGGGGGAACCTATACCCATGTTGTGTTATACAGCAGCCCGCGACGTGTTGCGTGCTGTGGAGGAGATCTTGAATATGGGCGCCGATGTCAACGAGGTTGTCGTAGGTTGCTACTTCGGAAACGCCCTTCAGGCCGCCTGTTCTCATGCACTTACTCCTCGAAAAGGGTGCAGATGTACAACAGGGTGGAGGTGGCTTTGGCACTGCTCTAAATGCAGCTGCATTTTCTGGGAAAAAAGAAATTATCCAATCGCTGCTTGAAAAGGGAGCAGATCTGACGGCAACCGATGAGCTTGGTGCCACGTCACTGTGGTATGCTCTGTGGCGCGGGGATCTTGATACATTCACGTTTCTGATTCAACGAGGGGCGGATATTACAGCGACACTCAATGGCGGCACAACGCTCCTGCACGAAGCTTCGAGGCGCGGTCGAGCGAAGTTTATCAGGACAATTCTCGACACCGGTCTCCTGGAACCAAACTTCAAACAGTCACTGAATGGGCTGACAGCTCTTTCTTTCATAGTGAGAGCAATGGATTCCGACCGTGAACGCTGGGAAGAAGCATTGTAGATCTTGCTTGCAGAGGAAAACGTAGGTATCGGCTCGAAAGACAACCTAGGTCGAACTGCGCTGTTCTATGCATCTCTACGCGGTTTATCTGCAGTGATCAACGCCTTATTGGAAAGAGACTTGGCGGTTGTGAATTGGAAAGATTATTACGGTACCAGTCCTCTCTTCGCCGCGGCTAGAAGAGGCAACCTTGAAGTTGTGAAACGCCTTTTAGCTGTCGCAACCGTTGAAATCGAATCTCGTGATTGGCTTGGGCGTACGCCTTTGTATTGGGCGAAAAGATGTGGGCATATTGAAGTCGCACAGCTCTTAGCTCTCAATCGAGAGCAAAGAGGAGAAGTTTCAGTGACCGACATACCAGCTGTAGGAGTAGGCAGGGTATCCTGCCACGAGTTGGAACGGTGGTGCGACGTCTGCTTCCTGAACATCCCGAGCGAACATGATTTTTACGGTTGTGGGGTTTGCAACAACAGGTTCGGCGGCTTCGACGTGTGCTTCAGTTGTTTTCGAGATGGTGGTAGCTGTCTGCAGCCTCATGTCCTCGTTTCTAGACCTGGAAATACCAAGAATGACGGTTGATGAGGCGAGCTCCTGGGCATGCATATGGCCATGAGATGCATATGTCAGGATACAATGCAATAGCGCCAGCTTGAAAGACTTTCCGAGGGTGTTTTGAAAAGCCAGCTGCGAGGTCATCTTTCCTTACCGGCTGTTTCCAGTCTCCATAGCACGCGTGGGTTTTCAACTTCGTTCCCATGACTCCGGCGAGTAGCTCAAGGAATACGAGCTAGATCTTGAAGTGGAAACTATAGGTGCCCGCTAGCCCATTTGGGCTGTAGAAATTGCACGATGTCCGAATTGCTGCGCCGATAGTCGTCACTTGGCACCTTTGAAGATCATTCAGATCATTCAATATTCAGTTACCTCCAGTTCAATTATCTACTAATGTCGTTGGGGACAGTTGCAGGGCAAATTCAGGTAAGGTAGCAACCAAATAAAAGGGGATTTCTCGTTATTAAAGTTTCTTTGGTTGGGCATTTGACGTGCCAGCCAGGCCATGATATGGTACATCGTAGAGCGGATCAACTTAGACAAGCTAAGAAGTTTTCCCAAAGTTTTCATTGCATCTTACACACGCGCGCCTCGCCATGATGCGTTATCATAATCTCCCCCGGATTTTTCATTTCTTTCTCATTTTTACTTCTTAGGCGTTGACAAAGCCCTTGACATTGTTCAACCAGCGGAGGTACTCGCGCTGCTCCTTGACGTCAATGTAGTCGGGAGCGAAGACGGCCAGGCCCTGGGTGATGCCACGCTCCTCGAGGTAGCGCTCCATCAGGATCTGCAGGTCCTCGTCGAGGCTGCCGAAGGGAGGACCAGGGTAGACGTCGCCGCGGGCGTGGGCCACCTCGGCGGTGGCGGCGTGGGCCAGCTTGCCGTCCTCGTAGTAGTACATGTTGTCGACGGTGATGGCGCCATCCTGGGCGGTGGCGTCAATGTTGAGGGCACCAGGAGTCTTGCCGGGCTTCTCGACGACGATGCTCAGGCGGCAAGGGGGGGCGGCGTCGTCAAGGTCGGCCTCGTCGTCCTCGATCTCCTCCTCGGCATCGGCGGAGCGGGCACCGCCGGCGGCCTGGACGCCGGCTTGCTTGTTGGGGTTCTGAATCTCGGAGGGGTCGTACTCGTCGTCGAGGGCGCGGTCCTCATACTCAGTCTCGGGGTCGTAGTTGGCGAGATCAGCGATGGAGAAAGTGACGGTAATCCTACGAGTCGTGAGCAAGTTGCTCAACGGTGTCGTTGTGGGCTGGAAAACTCACTTCTCTTCGCCGAAATTGCGGCTAAGCTTGACCTCCTCCTGGCCAGGAGTGTCGTGGAGCTCGAAGGGGCTGTTTTCGAGGAAATCCTTGACGCTGGCGGGGAGCTGCTCGTTCTGCTTAACCTCGTCCTCAAATTGGAGTTCGCTCTCGAGCTTGGCAATCAGCTCGGCGTCGATCTCGCCGGCGGCGGCTTTCCTGAAGGCGGAGCTGGAGAAGGCAGATGCGCGCTGGACACCGCTCCATGATGAAGCCTTGACGAATGCGCTCGGGCGGGCAGTCTGTCTGAGGGAGGTGGCCGTGAGGCGGTTGAGGGCTCTGGGCGCAGAGCGCGCGATGGATCTGATGGAAATCATAGCCGCTGTTTGGATGGTGTGTTGTCGAACCGGATTTCTGTTGACAATAGGGAACGGATTGGGGAAGGGAGTTGATAGAGGGTCTCTGCGTCAGCTTTTCCAGAGCTCCCAATTTTTTTGGCATCGGACGAGATCGGCAAAAGCTTTTTCCGGACCGTTTGATTCCTTAGGTCCACTATCAAGCAGCACGACCACACCTGGACGACCTCTACTCGTTCTCGAAGGAATCCACAGAACATTCTTATTCATTTAATCAATGCGCTCCACTAAACTGAAAACGGTAACGTCAAGAACTGCCGCAAGACCTTGAGCTGCTCATGGCATTCCCATGCCAGCAAAGCGATGTATCCCGCGTACACGATGCCAGCATCGCATGGGAAACCCAAACATCCTTTTGGACCATGACCTTCCTCCCATTTTGTGCCTTTGGCACGTTTTACCAAGTTCGCCGCATTTTCCAAAACCCTCAGCGTAAACTGACCCGTTGCAACGCAGAGGATGCGCGAGGGACTCGACGGATCCTCTCCTTGCACTTCCAGCAGTGATGGCGGGTGCTGGTGCTGTCGCTGCCGATACCTGAGTCACAGCTCCCAAAGGTACCGTTCCTCTTGGCTAGCAAACAGAGCCTCTCCGAGATGAGGACGGTATCTTCGTGGCTGCAGACATTGCAGACGCGGAGATGGGTGACGTATTTGCACATCTCGACTGTTTTCTATTAGTCTAGGGCGAGAGAACTGGTTAATCAAAACTAACATTAAAGGGAGAATGTGATACAGATGGAAAACTGCGTTTAATGGCAGAGCAGTCAGCGGGATCGACAGCAGAGTTTCTAAGAATGGTGAGAGGTGATTAGCAACGGGAATGACAGTGAAGATCTCCCGAGAATTATATCTAAGGCGTGCATCACCACTGCCACGTTCTCGAGAAGCAGTACGAGCCGGGCAGCCATCGAGCCCACCCAACTTCGTCACACCTAACTGCTCAAACGATCCTTGGGAGTTAGCGCTTTCATCCCGATCCTTCGACACCTCGCGATCTACTACAACATCGTTCGCAATGCCTTCCTACTGGAGGATCGGTCTGAGTCAAGTGGAGAGGCTCCTAGGGGCAGTGCTCGCGATCGCCACAGACTTGTAGGTGCGTAGCCGTCTTCAAGCATAGGAAGAGAAGCGGCTGTGCGATGTAGCACTCGAACAGATGAGATCTGGGTTTAAGTATGAGACAAGAGAGACGGCTCGGGGCAGGCTTTGTTTGGCGAACAACGTGGTTCCAGTGGTCTGGTCCAGGAGGCTCGGGGCAGACTGCAGCCAGGTTCTGGACCGGATAGCCACGCTTGGAGCGAAGAAGCAAAAAAACGTCAGTCATCAGACAATGGACAAGGGCATCGGTTTGCAACATAATCGTTCACTTGACGTGTGACATGGCGGCCCAATGATTTTTCGACGGAAGCCGGGTAATGTATTGATATTGGGCTGGGAGATCGATGGATCGTATTCCAGCATTTGCCTGCGGCATCTACCGAGATGTTTCAAACAATACCACCGCGTTTGCTTTCTACATGACACCGTCTTGATCCCTGCCAACGGATGCCGCAGTCCCTCAGAAGAACGGCCTGATGCGGCGCATTCCTCTCCATGACGCCACATGCCCACCACGTTTGCCGCCAGTCATCCCGTCGAGGCTTGTGCAACGGTGGGTGGCCCGAAGAAGATGCAGGTGAAGTCAGTAATCCAGTGGTTTGGCCGCGCCTGGTCTGCTGTGATCCGAGCTTTCGCCTCCGAAATCTCATACGGCATTGCTGTATGTAACCGGAGAAATTTGTCTGTTGACCAAACGAGACTCCTATTACGGCCGCATGTTTGTCTGAGACATGGGTTCGCGAGGAACATCCGCAGTAAATCACCAGCCGTACTGAGAAAGTACAGCCGAAGTCTCCTCTTTTTTGGAATGATTCGCTGCTTGTTTCTGCTTAATGGCCCGATCCTGAGTGGCCGCCTCCCAGTTCTCAACGCCAAAACGCCGCATTGATTCTGTCTGCTTAGGAGCTGCCCTTAGGCGGAAAGCTGGACTTCTTGATGTTTCCGTCGCTTGTTATCCTCACCCAGGCAACAGATGTGAGGAATGCCCAAGAGCCTTCCCAGCGGTCAAGGAGGTTGACATTGGACTCATTGGTAAGGTCGGGAAGAACTGAGATTGGTTAGCTGAAGCTTCATGCCATAGAGAACTGTGGCCGCTAATTTACTCACAGAAGCCGTTGTTCTTGTATTCCTCTTCGAGAGTGGACATCTTCAACCTGAGCATATCCTCCTTGGCGCTCGCAGGGCGGCCAGGGCGGCGGGCCTTCTTGACCTCAGCAAACTCCTCGTCGTACTGATGCACAAATCTGCCGCGGTCAGTCTAGTCAACTCATCTGTCCTTGGAGCACCGACGGACTTGTGGATGAGGTCCTGTATAGCGGGCATCTCAAGTGGGACGGTCCCCTTCTCTCGGATGGCAGTTTGAAAGTAAGAAGCCCGATCGACTAGGACAGTCAGGTTCAAGGATCTCATCGAGTACGTTTGAGAAGGGTTTACATACGCCAAGGTTGCTCCTTCTTGCCTCTGGCGGCGGCCAGCTTCTCCAGCTTCTGGTCTCTCACCGACGCCTTGTGGAGGCGCTTTGAGTCTCGGGAAAACTCGTGCAAGGCCTCGACTTGGCCGTTGCGCTTCTTTGCAATTTGCTTGCGGGTCTTGGATAATGTTGTGGGCATATTTGCGGCGATGCAACAAGTCAGGATGACGTAAGAAGAGTAAGATTCCGTGGTGAGACCAAAGGCTGAGAATGAAATGATTAAGATGTCTACGGGCTGCTAGTCCGTGCCCCACGATGAAAATCCCATTCCCTCTGCTGCACGTACTCTACCTTACTTGTTGGAAGAAGGGGGGGTGGGGGGGAAAGTCTGGCCCCACTAAAGCTGAAAAAGGGTCCAATGGTTTGAACCCGGATCGGGGCACAGTGACGTTGCTCTGGAAATCCACAACAGCAGACGCTAAGCTTTTTCGGGGCAGCTCTTTAGCCCAGGTCACTGCAAAAAAGTCGCGATCTGACCCGACGCGGTGTGTCCACCCTCGTTCCAATATAGCAGGACCAGGTCCCCCTGGACGTCCCTTTCCCGTGCAGCAAGCCGCGATTCACTCCATTGCACATCTCCTCTCCTCTGATCTCAGTGTCGCCGGTGAATTTGGTCGATTTCAACCTCGCAGCTTTCTCATCCCTTCGCGACGAGTGCAATCCGACCGAACGCTACTTTCCGCAAACATAGCGCTTGGGTGCTTTGTTTACATTTGCCTCCAAATCACCTGACTTGGCGTCCCGAGATTCTCAACTACGCGAATCCACCTTTTCACGCGTCTTGCCTCTCGACGAATGGAGTAGAGCATTGTTGTATTCGCCATTTTCTGTCAGGCTTTCGGCCTGAGAACCGCACCGAGAGCGAACCTTTGGCCTCGGTATTCTTGGTCTGCACCTTGAAGGCCTGCAAGCCACTCCGTTTGACCTACAATGGGCGTCTCAGGTGCTTATTATCCCTTGCTTCAAGTGCATTGCGTTACTAACCTTCACTAGGCCTTCTTCCCCTGCTTAAGTCCATCCACAAGCCGACTGAACTCAAGAGATGCGCTGGAGAGACGCTTGGCGTTGATGCTTACGGATGGCTTCATCGCGGAGCCATTGCCTGTGCCGTTGACCTGGCCCAGGGCAAGCCCACCCGCAAGTGAGTAATCCTAATCCTGGCTGTGTACACTAGGCATACCCGGCCGTTCAATGTGCCATCTCCTGACACTGTCCCAGATATGTTGACTTTGCGATGCACCGGGTGAGGATGCTTCGGCACTTTGGTGTCAAGCCCTACCTAGTCTTCGATGGCGATTTCTTACCCAGCAAGGCCGCAACCGAAGGATCCCGAGCCAAACGTCGCGAGGACAGCAAGAAGTTGGCTACAGAATTGGTCAAGGCCGGCAAATCATCCCAGGCTCAGCTAGAGTTTCAGAAAGCCATCGACGTGACACCAGAAATGGCCCGTAATCTTATAGACGAATTGAAGAAGATGGGTGTCTCGTACGTCGTTGCACCATACGAAGCCGACGCTCAGCTTGTCTACCTCGAACGCCAAGGTCTGATCGACGGCATTCTTTCTGAGGACTCGGATCTGTTGGTCTTTGGATGCAAGCGGCTCCTGACGAAGCTGGACCAGTATGGTAATTGCGTCGAAATCAACCGAAGGGACTTCTGCGCGTGTCGGGAGGTATCACTGACGGGCTGGACGGATACCGACTTCCGGCGTATGGCTATCCTCAGTGGATGCGATTATCTGGAGGGAATCAACAATATGGGACTGAAGACAGCTTACCGGATGTTGCGCAAGTACAAGACACCAGAGCGATTGGTCCGAATGTGTCAATTCGAAGGGAAGCACCGCATTTCGGAAAACTACCTGCCTCGATTCTTCCAGGCTGAGTTGACGTTCATCCACCAACGAGTTTACTGTCCGATAAAGAAAGAGATGGTCTGTCTGACGGAGCCTGAGGGGTGCAAGGGAGTGGAGGACATGCCGTTCATCGGTTCTTACGTCGAACCTGAAATGGCCACAGCTGTAGCAGTTGGAGACGTCAATCCGATGACGAAGGAGACCATCATTCCCGCACCCATGCCGATATCCAAGTCACCAAAGTCTGACGCAAAACGGAGACACTCGCAGTCTGCAGAGGCTCTCGCAATGAATTCGTCGTCAAGTCGCACACGACAACCCGTGAAGCCCATAGACTCCTACTTCAAGGATCATCAACGCATTCCTATGGGCGAGATGGATAGCAATTGCTTCTCAGTAGATCCTGCAAGAGTCGCGGCTCTGACTCACAATGGGCTTGTTCCTCGTGTCTTTCCTCTGCCTAGGCCCTACATCGAGGGCCAATCGACGCAGCCAAGCACCTCCCGTCCCACCCGAACCGCCCGTTCAACAACCTCTCCGCGTCTACTGCGGAGGCGGACTGAGCCTATCCAGAATATGCTGAAACAATTAGCTCCTTCGAGCTCAAGTAGCTCTAGCGACTCTCGCCATGTGACAATTGGAGATGTCACGAATACCATGGACGACGTTGACGCATTGATGAGGTCCAGTTCTCAAAGGCCGCCCAAGAAAGTCCGACTTTGCGCGGAAACAGACTACGCCGAAACCAAATCTGAGGAATCCCAAAAGAGCAAATTCTTCCCTAAGAGCGGAAGCACGACGAAGAGCAAGAAGGACGGCTTCTTGTTCTCTGATGAATCGATCGATGAGGCATTGCTGAACCTCCCGGACATTGACGAATGGCACGATCCGAAACCCAAGTCCATCACCGTCTTTGAAGAAAGCCAAAGCACGGAAGAGAGCCAGGGCACGGAGGCAACTATTGGCACAGACAGTCAGTTCAGCAAGTATGAAGAGGTATCAGCCACCCCGCTGAGCGACTTGTCTGAGGCGGAAGAGGTCTCTCAAAAGAAGCTTGCGGCGGGCATCAGTTCAAAGCGGTCGTCTCTGCAAAGATACGCGTACTCTCAGCCGAGTACAGCGGCCTCGAGCCAGCCAGACACCCCGGCGACAGGGGCCTCGAAGCAATCTTCCATCTTCACCCCGTCAACCGCCGCGCCATCGACAGCGGCATCTTCGGTCAACTTTTCGGCAGGTTCGTCCGCTGCTGCGTCCAAATCAACCCCAATGCTCACCCCACTCCAACGCCTCGGTGCCCGTGCCCTCCAGCGAAAGGGCAGTCCGGCGCGGAGGCCTCTGTCTCCTACGAAGATTTCGATTCAGCGGAGCCCCAAGCGCAGCCCCCGGAAGAGCCGATTGCTCAAGTCGATCCCGGTCAACCCCTCGTTCGTGCCGCTCCCCAAGGTTGATCTGGCCGAGGTCGCGGCCCTCAACGCGCCGTGCGGAAGCGAGGACCAGATCATCCCCGATAGCGACGGTGAGAATGACGACATCTTCGCGACGGAAGAGACTGTAGAGGAAACACGGCCCAGAACTCTGAACCTCTCCCGATTCGTGTACAACTGAAATCTTTACAAAACATGACGCCTTCTCGTCGATGCGATACCCCACCATGGCGTACTTATTCTGCGCTATTCGGCTCAGCTAAATCGATCGCGCGGTGCCCGGGGTCGGGCACGAGATCACCATGATATCCTCTCCCCGTCTATCCAGGGGCTTAAAAGGCAACTTTGTTTAAAACGTTAATGGAAGACATCAAGGAGACAGCATTTGGAATTTTACGCTGTATGGAATGAAACAAGCAGCATTATTTTTGCCCGGGCGCTGCCAGGAAGGTAGGTAGGTACCTAGGTTTAAGGAGGCCGAAACGGAAAGGAAATCGGACTTGGTTTTTCTGTATGCATATTTTCAAAGGCGTAGGAGTTTTACGTAGTGGTAGGAAATACATCGTGGAAGGAAAAATGTCTTTTTTTCCCTTGTTATAGCATCCATACAGAGACAGACGTCTTTCGGATGGACGTTGATGGAAGACGTCAGGCTCATGTCCGCGCTTGCCCCCATCGCCCTGACGCGGCGTCGGCGGTCCCGGCTACCAGAGGTACGTAGGTGAGGCGGGTGGGCTACAGGCGGCAAGCCTGCGGGCGACCTCGGACCGTCGTCATAACTGTCCCTCCCAAGGTTCAGCAACACATGACCACGAATCAACCACGAGTCATGACGACCTTGGACGAACGGACAAAAGGGTTTTGCAGAGGGGTTAAAAAATGCTAGAGATGATGATCTAGTAAGTTGCGTAGTTGTTCGTAGGAATGTTCAAACGATGGCTTCGGTAGTTCGGGTCGAGAATTTCTAGGCCGTTGTAAGCGGAAGACGAAAGTTGGCCTAAAAGAGGTATGATGCATAAAATTGCCGCTATGCCTGGAACATGCGGAACACAACCGAAAACAATCCTATACCATACACAATGCCCATGGTGCGCTTCTTCCCGCGCCTGAAACCCGTCCTTTATGTAAAATTTCATGATCTTAGGTCCCCCGATGCCGCTAAAAGCCCTGCATGCAGAAGCAGGGTGCACGTCTTCCTCCATCGCATCTCTGCCGACTGGCGCTACCGTCTTATAGGGTATACTAGCTTGTGATGAGGAACTGCGCTTAATGTAGGGTAGTGCATCCAGTGACACCCCCATCGGCCTCCAGTCGATTCTATATCTCTTGCTATCCGTATTGCTTCAACGGCGACCACTGCTTGTGGCTGAAGCAGCCGCAGGGTTGACGAGATCTACGTTGAAGGTCCAACGACCTAGACGAGGTTTAGCAGTGTAGTTTGACAGGAATTCGGGAAACGTACCGTTGGCCAGGTTGTCTGCAGTGTCCTCAAGGAGGATAATACGTCGCTTCTTGCAATAGGATGTCTTGTCCATGATGTCCACCTTCAACTTCTTGTCACACAGCTCCGTGACCGGCTTCTCGAACATTTCTGACAAGGCCTCAACCGCCATCTCCAGATCCTTCTGGTTGTCCTCAAAGATCTCCGTAAGATTGTTTCGTGCAAGGTAGAAGGCGAAGGCGTAAGTCCACTTGAGCGTTTGGCGGCAGGTCTGGAGTGTTTGCGACGCTTGGTTGAGGTACTGTACCTCGATCCAAGACATACCCGAGGCAGTCTGCAGCTGCACCATCTTCTTCTCGGTCTTGTGGTAGATATCTTTGTCCAGCTTGGCAGACTGCTCGTGGTTTGCGTAGCGGTTGTAATAATGCAGATAGCGCTCCAACGATATTCTGGATTTGGCTTGAGCATCGCGGGCTTCGGTGCCACTCTTCTCTTCGAAGCGGTTGCAGTTATACCAGCTAGTGCCATGTTCTGACCACAGACCCATGCACATCCAACAGAATTCGTGCTTACACTTGCGGCAGGTCATGTGGTTACAGCCGCCATTCTTCTCAATCGTCGAATTGCACTTGGGACACTCCTTTGTGTTCGCCGAGATCCAGTTCGCGGTTTCCGAGTCGTCAGCGCATTTCTTCAGCCACCTCTTGACAAGCTCGCAGGGGGCAGGCTGGTGGTCGTTGAGAATGCAACCAAAACAGAAGCGATGCCCGCAGCCGCAAGCCACCGTTGGGACGATCTTGTCCAGATCCTTCTTCTTAACAGCACACTCAACGGCGTTGGGGCAGTCGGGCGCAGGACACCACTTCAGGGCGTCCTTGTCCTCCACGTATGTTCGGTTTAGTAGCTCGTGGTATCGTGAAGCAAGCTCGCGGGTGACGAGGAGATCGAGAGACTTGGAATCGATGATGCGGCCGCATCCCTCAGCAGGGCACTGAATGCGAGCAGCCTCGCCCTCTTCACGAATCTTCTGGGTCAGGTAGTGGCGGTAACAATCGACGCAGTATCGATGGCCGCACTTCAGAGAGAATGTCTGGAGGCCTTCCTCATCCTCGCAGCAGATGTCGCACATGAATCCAGCGATGGCCTCCAATTTGGGGGGCCCAGTGACGTTGGAACCAAGACCGGCAGCCTCCAGAACTTTGTTGGGAGTATCCATGTAGTCTTCGATTAAGCGCTCTTTGTTCCACCTAAAGTGACGCAGTAGTATCGCGACATCTTCCTTGCGAATGTTGAGAATCATATTGACCTCGTCAATCATTTCATCCTGTTGGGCTTGAATGTCCTTGGGCTCGTAGACTTTGTAAGAGATGTCGTAGGCAACCTTCTTCTTGCTGTCCGAGTCCTTGATAATGCCGAGGTCGGCGTCGGGCTCGTCGTCGAAGTCGTCCTCGTCAAAGTCTGGAAAGACAAACGCGTTAGCGAGGTAAGGGTTGGCTTCGGGAGAGCACATACCGTCAGGACCCGACATGTCTTCGCCGCTGTCGTCTTGCATCATCTCGTCCTCGCTAGAGAGGGCGGACATAAAATCCTCCTCGGAGTCCATGCCGTTGCTTGCAGTAGTGACAGGGGTTGGCGGGGCGTCCTGAGTGGCAGCTGAGGCGATCCTCTTGTTGGGCACAGCGTCTTGGGATTTGGAGGATATCGTCGCCTCAGCGGCCTTTCGCTTCCTCGTGGTAGGAGGAATCGTGCCGACTCAGAATGGAGGCGAGGGAAGGTTTCCGCAGATGGAAACGGCGGGACTTCAGTCTGGGCGAGAGGTTGACACCTGACTGAGAGCGTAGGGGAGGGGTTGCAGTGTTAAGAATCGAGGGATGGGTATGGTTGGGTGGGAGTCACTGGAAAGTGGAGGGGCTGATAACATCCAGTCTGCGATGATCAAAGGCTGAGGCTGGGATAGATAACGAGGAGAGTGAGCCGAGAGAGTAGTCTTGGGAGGGCTACGTCGGAGGAAAGAGTCACAGTCACCAGATTACTAACAGCGGAAGGAGTCAGTCGGTTGCTTGTTGTGGTAGGAGGAGGCGGAGGGCGGTCAGGTATGGGATTGTTAGGATGTGGGATGAGCAAAGCAAGTAAGTTCAGAAGAGAAGGTAGAGAGAAAGAAAGCAAAGGTGTGAGTGAGTGCACAGGTGGGAGGGTGGATGAAGGGCGGGAGGGAGTCGGCTAGGCGTGACTGGACTTAGAAGGCACCTCAAAGGCGGGAAGGCGGGAAGGCGAGAAGGGTGCACTGCTGAACTGAAGTACTTTGTCGCTTGTTCAAAGGAGAAAGGTACTTTTGCATTGAGACTTAGGTACCTTACCAACTGTCCAGGTCCTTGCCCTGCAGTCCGGGCTTGCTGACTGAGTGTGAATGCCAGGCTGGGGCTGGCAGCAGCAGCTGATTCTCTGATTGGGGACCATTTGGTCCCTTTTTCTCCCACCTCAACTCCAACCAAATACAGGAGTTGCTAGAAAGGTAGGCACTTTTTGGGTCACGGGTGCGATTCTGCGGTCCTGTGGTCAGGGTTGGGAAAAAGTCAGTTAGTATTTAGTCGACTAATTAGTCTAACTAATTTAATTAGACTAAAGTCAGCTATTTTATTAACTAGACTAAACTAAGCTAGTATTAGTTACTAGCCTAATTAGTCTTAATCTAGTCTAGTTAACTAATTAGTTAATTAGTTACTTAATATAGTATTATAATAATTCTTGAATATATTTAGATTTAATAAAATTTAAGTTAAGTAGTTATATATATGATATATTAATAAAATTAGAGTTTTTATAACGAATAAAGAGTTTTTTATATTTATAGCTTTAATATAAAGCTTTATATATATACATATATATTAATAAAAGTACTAATACTTATTAAAGTTAATTATTATAATTCTTAATCTTTAACTTTGATATGAGCTTTTTATTTATAATAACTAATAGTTATATTATATCATTAATATTAAAGATTTATAATTATCTTAATATTACTTATATATAGCTTTTAGTTATATATATATATATATATGTATTATTTTAAGTATTAATATAAATTAATAAATTAACAAAAATGAATATAACTTACTTTAACTTTATAGTTTTAAAAGTAAAAATAATAGTAAGTATAAAAAGGGCTCTAAATATATATATATATATATAGCCTCTGGCCACTGCATAGTGATTTTACCTGCTTAAGTGCAATAGACCTTCTAACTCCACGCCTCCTAATAATATATAGCCTTTAGTTATATAATCCTTTCTTAACTATAGCCGCACTTATATATACCTATTATACTAGATAGCCTTATAATCTTTAACTTTATATTAATAATAATATAGTTTTTAATTATTTAATAGACTATAAAACCATCGACTTATCCTCTCGCGCACTACCCGCGCCGCTATTAAATACCGCCTCTATTACCGCTTCGTCCGCTAGCTATACCGTTATTAGCAACGCTCTCTCTATTAGTTAGCGCAAGCTATACTCACCGACGTTTATAAGTTACTTTACTATAATAAGTATTCTATATCAGCTCATAACTCAGAAGCCCTAATAGGCCTTAGCTACCTAGGCTGCCTCTACCTTAGTAATATAGAGGACCTGCTTAAAGAAGTGCTACTCTATAGGGTATATAATAACCTACTAAACTTCTACTATTAAGTTTACTTACTTAGCTCTAATATTATTATACCTTATAGAGTCCCCTATAGGGGTATTAAAGTAAGCCCTCTTAAGGGTTATATTAATAATACGCTCTCTATATATAGTAAAGTAGTTAATAAAAAAGCAGGTTTTATTAATTATATTAAGGCTAAACTCTCTAGTAACCCCCTCTATATTATTTATATTAAAAGGTATACCTCGCTTAGGCTTAGTATATTTATATATAGGGTTTAGTACTAATATAGTTAAGGATTTAATATAAGTTAGATAAGGATAAGGAAGAGGGAGAGGTATAAGGCCCTACTCGTAGTAGAGCTTCTTATACTTCTAGCTATAAGAACCTCTTAGGAAAGACCTCTTTAATTAAGGAGTTACCTCTTATATAATAATATTCGCAGCACCTTGCTAGAAGGTTAACCTTTTAGGTTAAGGAGTTATCTTATATAGTAGCTTTTACCTTACTAGAAGGTTTAGCGAGGGCGTTTCTAGGCTATAAGAGCCTTAGTAGCCTATTTAGCTCTAATATAATTAGCCCTAGTATAGCGCGCGTCTAACTGTATAATATTTAGAGGGTTTATTTATAAGTAGTAAGAATATATAGGGTTCCTATATTATTTTCCTTAACTAGTAGAGGGTATAGGTTAAAATACCTATATAATATTTCCCGAATTATGCTTACGAACTAGGTAAATTTGTTATAGTCCTTTTATAAAGGGGCTGCGGCGTAATTCCGAACTCAATTATTATTACCTTTATTATAGAGTATATTAATATTTATTATAGTATATAAAAAAGAAGGTATCTCTTCTTATTTACTCTTAATACTCTTTATTAAGCTCGGAATTACGCTACAGCCCCTTCGCAAAAAGACTATAACAAATTCACCTAGTTCGTAGGTATAATTCGGGAAATACTATATAGGTATTTTAACCTATACCCTCTACTAGTTAAGGAAAATAATATAGGAACCCTATACGTTCCTACTACTTATAAGTAAACCCTCTAAATATTACTATATAAAGTCGGACGCGCGCTATACTAGGGCTAATTATATTAGAGCTAAATAGGCTACTAAGGCTCTTATAATAGTACCCTCGCTAAACCTTCTAGTAAGGTACTATAAAAGCTACTATATAAGATAACTTCTTAACCTAAAAAGTTAACCTTTTAGTAAGGTATTAAAAGTAAATACTACTATATAAGAGGTAACTCCTTAACTAAAGAGGTCTTTCCTAAGAGGTTCTTATAGCTAGAAGCATAAGAAGCTCTACGAGTAGGGCCTTATACCTCTCCCTCTTCCTTATCCTATATTAGCACTAGACCCTATATATAAAAACGCTAAGCCTGCGCGAGGTATGCCCTTTAATACTAATAACGCGCGAGAGCTTACTAGAGAGTTTAGTATTAATATAATTAATAAAACCCGCTCTTTCTTTAACTACTCTATTATATATAAAAAGTATATTATTAATATAGCCCTTAAGAGGGCTCTTATTAATACCCCTAGAGGGGATATTTATTATTATATTATAGCTAAGTAAGTAGACTTAGTAGTAGAAGCTAGGTAGGTTATTATATACCCTATAGAGTAGCCCTTCTTTAAGCAGGTCCTCTATACTATTAAAGCAGAGGTAGCCTAGGCCCCTTAGGGCTTAAACGTTAGTAAGTATAGCTTATGCTAACTGCTTTAATATAGAGAGAGCGTTACTAACAACGGCATAGCTACTACGAAGGCGTTAGCTAACCCGATTAAACAAGAGGACTACTTTAACTATATAAATTAATAAAGTCCAAAACGGCCGATATATAGGACGCTGCTCACTAAAGATAGTAATAACTTCTAGCAGACGAAGTAGTAATAGAGGCGGTATTAGTAGCGTAGGTAGTATACGAGAGGAAAAGTCGATAGTTTCATAGTTTAAATAATTAAAAACTATATTATTATTAATATAAAGTTAAAGATTATAAGGCTATCTAGTCGGGTACGTATAAGTATAGCTATAGTTAGGAGAGGATCACGTAACCGAAGGCTATATATTATTAGGAGGCGCGGAGTTAGAAGGTCTGTTATACTTAAGCAGGTAAAATCACTATGTAGTAGCTAGAGGCCTAATACTCTTTATATTTAAGAGTACATATATATATTTTCTTCTTATTATTATTCTTATTATAATACTCTTTATTTTAAGAGTAGATATTCTTTATTTTTTACTATAATACTCTTTTATATCTTAAGAGTATATATTTATTTTTCATATTATAGAAATACTCTGTATATTCATTTTAGAGTATAGATATTATATTTCTATTATAATAGTTATTATTATCCTTTTATATAAGAGAGTATATCTCTAGTATTAAAGGAGAATAAATTCCTAAAGGATACAGAAAGACTCTTCTTATTATATAAAAGTCTTTTAAGTATTATTATTATTTTCTATTATTTATTTCTTTTATTAAGGAAATAAATTCCTATTTTATTAAGGTAGTAAATATCTATTATTTCATAAATATTATAGATATAACTCCTTTTATTTTATATAGATATAAATCTTTTTTCTTTATATCAAGGAAGTAAATTCCTTTTTATATTATAGAAATAAATCTCTTCTATATTAAGGATATAAATCCTTTATATTAAGGATATATAAATCCCTTTTATATTAGGGAAGTAAATCCCTCTTTTTCTTTTAAGGAAGCAAATCTTTTTATAGTAAGAAAATAAATTCCTTTTTTATTTTATATTAAAGAAGGAAATCCCTTCTATATGTTAAAGAAATAAATCTCTCTTTTATTAAGAAAATGTATTTCTTTATTAACTATTATATATATTATTATTTTATTCTAAAGAGATAAGATCTCTTAAGATTATTATGGTTATGAAAGATAGAAATCTTCATTCTAGAGAATAAATCTCTAGTGTTATAGGAAATAAATTCCTATTATTTTTTTATATAAAATAGATTCCTAGTATTGTAGGAAATATACCTTTAGTATTCTAGGAAATAAATTCCCAAGAGAGTGAGGAATAATTCTTTAGGATATTAAGATATTTCTAGAGTAATAGATCTCTAGTATAATAGGGAAGAAATCCCATGGATATTAGGGAAGAAATCCCATGGATATTAGGGAATAAATCCCTTGGATATTAGGGAATAAATCCCTTGGATATTAAGGAATAAATCCCTTGGATATTATTAGGGAGTAAGTCCCTAGGATATCATTAGGAAAAGAAAATCCCTTTGTTATAGAGAATAAATTTCTAAAGTATTAAGCAAAAATCCTTTTTATAGAGAATTGATCTCTAAGGTATTAAGGAAAGAATCCTTTTTATATAGAGAATAGATCTCTAAAGGTATTAAGGAAAAATCCTTTATATAGAGAGTAAATCTCTAGAGTATTAGGAAATTCGTAGATGTTTCTTAGATATAATTCGGATATAATTCGGATATAGCTCGGATATAACTCGAATATAACTCGGTATTTCTTAGTATTATTCGGAGGTTTCTCGGATTTATCTCGGACTTTTCTCAGAGTTTTTTATTTAATATATCCCTTATAATAAAAGGTAGAGTATACTTAGCTAGAGCTAGGCTTATAACCTCTTAGGTTATATTAAGTTCAGAATTACGCCGCAGCCCCTTTATAAAAAGATTATAATAAATTCACTTAGTTTATAAGTATAATTTAGGAAATACTATATAAGTATTTTAACCTATACCCTCTACTAGTTAAGGAAAATAATATAAGAACCCTATATATTCCTACTACTTATAAGCAAACCCTTTAAATATTATAAAGTCGGACGCGCGCTATACTAGGGCTAATTATATTAAAGCTAAACGGGCTATTAAAGCTCTTATAGTAATACCCTCGCTAAACCTTCTAATAAGGTGCTATAAAAGCTACTATTAGGATAGGATAGGATAGACTTGGCTGCGCAACTTTCGGAAAACTCCCTTAGCGCACGGACCTATTATAAGGAGACTATAGAATAGAGCGTAGAGGAGAGGAGCGTAGCAGAGGAAAAGATAGTATTATTATTATTACTATTAGTACTTTAATAACCCTATATCTCGTTTTTTAGTAATTTCTTAGTAAATCCGCGTCTAATTTAGATAATCTCTTTTAATTAGATCTAAGAATTATTCTATATATCTTTTAAGCTTACTCTTAATATTCTTACTTATTTATAAGTAGAGCTATATTATTTATTATCTTTCTAGTTCTCTTTAGTTCTAGACCTTTCTAATAGTACCTAGAGGTAGATTCTTTTACTCTTTTTAATAGCTTTTATAGGCTTCTTAGAGAGTTAGGTACCTTTACTATATCTATATATCCCCGCTATTAATATATATATATATATAATTAATCTACTTTAAATATAATAATAACTTAAGAAATTTATAAGTAATAAATAATA
>JAVHLU010001464.1:0-30067 GCA_036785755.1 Colletotrichum ledebouriae
GATAAGTATTAGATAAGTATTAGATAAGTATTAGATAAGTATTAGATAAGTATTAGATAAGTATTAGATAAGTATTAGATAAGTATTAGATAAGTATTAGATAAGTATTAGATAAGTATTAAATAAGAACTAGGAGCTTATTATTACTCTTAAAATAGAGAATTAAGCTTACAAGGAGCTTAATATTAAGGAGATCCTCTTTAGGGGGCTCTTACTTCGCTATTACTAGGAGGTACTAATAGTAAGGGTATCCCTAGAGTATACCTATAGTAAGGAGGGGAGCTTTATTAATAATATTAGTAATACTAGTAGTAATAAAAAATATAATAATAGATTTATTATATTATAATTAAGATAAAGTTATTAGTAGGGGAGTAGGAGGCTAATAATAAGTTATTAATAATAATAGTAGTATTATAAATCTAAAGAAATAAGAAAGAGAGATTTTAATAAAGTAAAATTTTAAAAAATATTTATATATTTTTAACTTAATACTAAAACTAGCTTGTTATATAGCTAAAAGGAGGATAATCTCTAGATTATTATATTATTTAACTTTATTTAATTTTATTATATATAAAGAGCTACTAAGTAGTTACTAGATAATAACTAGTAGCCCCCTATATTATAATAAAAGCTTTTTTTATCCTTAGAAAGAGAATACCCTTCTTAAACCTATAAAGGGGCTAAAAATATAATAATAAGTAGAAAATATAATAATTTAAAAGGTAAATTTAAACTAATAAAAATAAGCTTAAATAATAACACGTTTTAATATAGCTCTCTAGAGGAAGGAGTAATCCTTATAAGGGAATTTAGTTATAGCTACTTAAGTAATTACTAAGTAATCCTAGACTTATTAAATAAAGCTATAAGAGTAGTTAGAGTAGGGGATTAGCCTTATTACTAGCTTATTACTCTTCTAAGCTATAAAGTCCCTTAATACCTAGTTATAAGAGCTATAAGAGTAGCTAGGGTAGAGAATAAGTACCCTATTACTAGTTAATTACTCCTCTAAGCTATCTAGTTATTTAAAAAAGAGTTATATAACTAGAACGAGGGATATTAAATTCTAAACTTATAGAAACTAAAAGTTATAAAGTCCTATAAGGAGGTATTAAGTACTCTTTAAATAACTACTAAGTAAACTAGTTTAAGGATAAATTAATTTAAAAAGGGGGGATTATATTATAAGCTAGGATAATATTATAAGGAAAAAGGCTTAATAAGCTAAGTAAGGAAGTCTATAGGAGTTAGGAGATATAGGGAGGTATTAAGTAATTACTAGATAAGCTTTCTAGCTCTTACTTAGTAGACTAGAGAGCTAGAGAAGAATATTTAATCTTAGCTATACTAAACTATACTAACTCTATTACTCTGCACTACACCTGGTTATAACAATCTTCTTAACGCTGATAATGGATCGCTTCCCGTTCTAATAATCAAAATCCTCAGAGACTTTCAGCGTGCCTTCGATCTGGAAGTCGCAGCTGCTGCAGCCGGATAAGTCGAGCACGGAACCAATCATGTAGGTCACGCCCTTGGGAATGACGATGGTGCCGCCGCTTCCACACTTCTTCATGGCATCGCTGATTGAGGGGACGTCATCCTTGGACACGGAGCCGGCGCTCGTGGGCTAGGATGTACGGTTGGTCATTTGGCGTCTAATGCAAATTTGATCGTGACTCACAGTACAAGAAGCCCGTTGGACTACCGTCTCAGTTGCTCGCTCTGGGAAAGCCGGCGAAGCATCGACTACGGCTGCACTGGCTAGACAGCTTAGAACGAGTGGAGCAAGACGAACCATGGTGTATCACTGTGCCTCGGGAAAAGTGAAACACCAGAGTCACTCTACTAGTGACAAACACAATGGGCGAGTTTTATTCCTTTACTTCTCGCGCCATCAGGGGAACATTGACGGAAAGCTTCGCTGACGAAAGTGGTTGATTCGGAGATGCTCTCTCCATTGGGTTAGAGATCGGTTAATCGGCTCGGTTTAGTTCCTTTGAGGAAGATCGAGTGTCTAAGAATAATAGAATTATATCGACACGGGCTGCATACCAAAGTCGCAAACACACTAAAGCGGGTTGTTCTAGGCAGGTCCCTGTCATCCCGTCACTTGACAGGACGTGGGATCGAAACTTCCTCCAATCATCGCAGACCTAAGCCTCCAACGAGGAAACATCGACCCTCCACCATATAACGTTGTTTATTGCAAAAGCCCCTGGCAATAATCTACCAGTTCGGGCGATGGTTGACACAAGCTTTTTCATCCCGCTGCCAAGGTCCCTCTAATTGCACCACTTGGTGTGTTTTGTGTCCCTTTGACCTTTCTGCCAGGCCAAAAGTAACATATCAAGCCTCAGGGACACTTGGAGATTCCATATGTGACGTCATGTGTAGCTGATATGTTACCAATGGCTGGGCTTGACGCGATGCTGATATTGATCGAGACTCACCTCGATTCCGGGCTTTTTCGTGAGTGTAGAACTTACGGCGACCTTTGTTATCGGGTCACTATGCTCTTTGATTTCTACGTCTAAGTGTCAGAACTTCTCCAACCCGTCCAGGAATCAAGCAATAATACATACACTGTGAGACGCATACATGCGTCACAACGACTTGGAGTAGTCATCCTAGTACAAGCTGAGTTATCTCTAGGTGGTTGCATTGAAGGCCGTCAGCTTGGTTCTCTCAAAGCTCCAAGCTGTTCTCTGCCTTCGCTTACACAGCACTCGAGTCACCTTGCTTCAGTCTTGAAGTAGAAATCCAGCCAAATCATTTGATCCCGTTTACTTCTGGGGAGTTTGGTTCAGCAGGGCTGTAACTAGGAATTTGGTACTCCAACCTGGTGAATCAAAGAAGCTTGTTTCTCACAACATTGCTTCCCAGGTTTACCTAGGACATCACTACATAATTCAAAGGCTGGACTGAAGATGGGAAGTTGTTTGGACGAGCCCGATTGACCGAATTTATGTGGTTGCCTGGAGCTGTAAGAATAACCGTGGAGGCAATGACAACGCTGTTGGGGTCAGGTACCGTAAGCCGTAAGCGCCAATAGTGGCTTGTTCAGTCAGCTGGCATCAATCGCCACGCCTGCTAGCGCGCTGGTGGCATTTACCCAATCTGGGTTAATCTGGGCATGCGTCCTATTCTCTCGGGTGTTGAGTCAGCAGCGGCGCGTGATTGCCAAGATCTCTCGTAAAAGAATGCACGTCCAGATGCTGTGCGCCCTGCTATTGAGGCATCTCGATTGAATTGGAACCATCTAGGGACGAACGGCTTACGCGTCGCTCGGAGCACTCACGGCCTCTTCACGCGACACAGTGCACATCAGCTCGGGCGGCAGGCTGAATCATCCTCGGCCGTCAATTTGGTGGAGACCAAATTTACGGCACTCGCAGATAATCGGCAATCCAAACGTTTCCCATTCAATTACATGCTGGTGTCTCGGAAGGATTGTCGGGGGAATGTCTCAGAGCCAAGAGCCCGAAGGTGCTGGAAGTCTAGCCTAGGGCGGCTGTAGGGGTGGAAGCCGAAGCCGCGGCAGTGGGCACATGTCTATTGATCATTCGGGAGACAGACACCCGTCGTTTAGATGGGCCAATCAAGCATCAGTGATGAGGACCTTTTAAACTACCTCACTCCAAAGTACGTGTCCTACATGCTGATCTCGACCACAACGATGCACGTCCCGTAAAAAGGTTTGCCAGCCGGACATATCGGTTCAGCAACCCAACTCGACTGATTCAAACCTATGCTCGATTTTACTCCTTTGATGCGTCTCTTCTGTGATGGGGTGAAACATGATTGAATTCGTCTGCCTAGCTTCAACCCAACCGACACCTAAACCCGTCTCTACGTCGATCCGTATTTGATGACAGCTGATATTGCCTTGGAAAGCTCTGGTCAGTACTCTTCGAGAGAATGCTGTTACAATTCTTGGCCATTTCTGAAATTTACATAAATTTCCATGGCTATGGGGTTTTGAATTCCCGCGACCGTGGTTTCTCCCAATACTCATTGCTCTCTCTCTCTCCCCCGATAATTCCAGTGATCTCTTACATGGCTCTTGCTCCAGCACTAAGCGTGGCATTGATCGCGGTAGCATCAATCAATGACAATTCTTCTTCTTCTAAAGCACTCTGTAGTCGAAGTTGCACATGCTTGGAGGATTTGAAGTTGCGAAAACAACACCCCGATATCCAGCGGGACTCGATGTTGCCGACGTCCACCCAACAGCACCCAAAAAGTGTTCCGAGGTATCAACAGTCACGTCAGCCTCGGGACCACGGTCACAACTCAGCCTTACGCCGTCTTTGGGGATTCCAGTCAAGCTGACACTGCGTGGACGACGCGTTTCTCTGCTCAGCCATGCCTGGGGACACCTATGTCTCCGAAGCAGGATAGGTATGACACTTACAGAATCACAAGTTTTAACTAACCAGACCGTAGTATTAAAAAATTAGATTTGGGCTTTTCAGCGGGCAAAGATTGGGAGATTTCTTTAATATGGTCATCACAAACACTTTGATTTCAAGAAACTGAGTAAAAGTCCACATGTTCATTGTGTTTCAAGTTCGCACCCAGCGAAGTTATCGAGGTTCAAACATGGGAAACACTTTCTTACTTTACGATCTCCCAAACATTTAGGATACCCGAGTCAGTCCTACCATGTTGGCCGTCTGCACACCTTCCTATGACCAAATACTCCCCGTCGTGTGAAAAAGCCGCCGAAGACCCAAATCCAGATTCCAGTCTAGCCGAGTACGCGATCTTACTAGTAGCGAGATCTGTGTAGATCTGTGACACCGATTGTTATGTTGTACAATTGGTGGAGGTCGGTGGACGTCTGGATTTGGCTCTGCTGAACTATTCCCACCTTCGCCGGGGGAGTAGACTATTTATCCAGCTCGGCTTGTATGGACGAAATCTCCTGCCAAATGGAGTTCGCTGCATACGGTGATGACTTGCCATTTTGCTCAGCTTGTCGCAAACTTGTGGCCCTATTTCCCAAACAGTTAGCTTATCATACGATAATAGTTTTGTAGCATAGGTGTACAGAGGCAGCAGGTTAATGACTTGCAACTCCAATGAACCTACAGCCAGATTCAGAGCCCTCCGGCTTGTAGCAAGAAACAGAGCCATAGCTTTGGCTTGTGCCAACAAATTGGAGACATCGGAGCTTTCGCGCCGGCTCGGTCTTGAAAGGAGTAAGTCCAGGTGGCCGGGCGGTGATGAATTGGCGAACAATGCCAGCGGCTGGCCCCAGCGCCGACTGCAGCCTCTGACACTCGATGGCGATTCTGCCCATGCCTAAGGTAGGTAGGAGACGATACGGCGGTGTGCCTGTGATCGCTGCTAGGGACGTGATAGTGGAGGCTTCGGGGGTCTTCCAACAGACGGCATGCGGCCGACCTCTGAAACTACAGTGTTGTCGCTTGCGGCCTCCAGCGCTTATCAGCGACCGCAATGTATTATGTAGCGGCTTTTGCCTCGAACATGGCAGCTAGATTCCTCCCGAGACTTCATGGGGCTTCATGACTGAGTAACTCAAATGACGTCAGACTGGCAGTTATCCTGAAGATGCGCCGTTGTTTGGAGATTATCGCAGATTGTTGACTGACCCGTCCTGAGCTCCGAGAAAACAGTTATTACGGAAGAGTGAGCACCCCGGGTGCGCTGCAAAGTGGCACCGCCGGCGATCTAGGGCACGCTTAACGGACGTCTGTCCAATTACAAATCCTCGATAGTCTAGTGGTGAGGATATCGGCTTGTCACGCCGGGGACCGGGGTTCAATTCCCCGTCGAGGAGGGATTGTTTTGTTTTTTTGCGCAACATTGGCTTCTTTTTTGCACTGAATTGACATTTTTGAATATCCAGAGTGCGTCTGGCCGCCTAGTAGGTTGCAAGGCTAGATGGAGTTTAACTTATTTACACATTAGTTGCTATGGGTATTAATACTGATCTCTACTGATGCCCTTCCGTCGTCTAGTTTTCAGCGCAAATTTACTACACGAAAAGTGTATGGGTCAGACTCATGGAAGACAGTCCAGGTATAGCTCAGATAACTGTTTACTCAACAGAAAATAAGTTTTCTAGTATTATTGCCTGACCAATTCGCGATCTTCGCCAAGACTAGGCAAACTTAAGTGATTTAAAGTATCTGGACTGTGTAATTAACATATTTTGAACCTAGGAGAACGTGACATTTTATTTAGAACCAAACTTGAGCCATACAGGTGTTTTTCGTGAGACAGTCCCACTTGAAAGCAATATCTAAAGGAGCGTATGGAAGCCGAAGGCCGCCAAAACAAGAACAAAAACAACTTCCAACAAAATCCCCGTCTATTGCATAAGATGACGACATAGCCTCCTCGTGTAGTCAGTTCACCACCCTTAGTCTAATCCAAGCTGATTCGAATTCCAAAGTCAAACTTGGAGTCTTGTGTCTGAAATCGTCATAGCGGGCTTCCCGATCAATTCGTCGTCGTCGTCGTCAGATGTTCCCCGTTGAAGTCGGCCACGAACCATGTTCGTGTGGATAGACAGGGACAGCGACAACTTGGATAACCAAAAATGTCAGAACGAAGCAACGTTTTCAGTGCCCGATGGATCGCAACTCACTGATGATCATCATCGAAGCTACTATCACTCCCAACTTTGACTTTTTATTTGGCAGGCTTCGGTAGCTGGCACCTGGTGCAGTTTGCGGCCGATGCATCCTGGGAGGCAAGAGTAGCTGCATCGCAACTACACGTCTTGGCAAGAGAGGTGACAGCAGATACGGGAACAATAGGGGCTGGCATTGTTGCGTTTGGGGTTTGATATGTCGTAGGAACGAAAGAAAGTGAAGTCTTGAGCGAGGGCGAGTTTTTGACGGCTTTTATGAATAGAAAGGTAAGATATGGCTGCCGGGTAGAGTGGATTGGAGACGAAGAGAAACCCCTACGAACTTATATATCTTTGGAACGGTAAATCGGTATCAAGAGAGGCTCTTATTAAGCCCACCGGTGCATGTTACCAGCACACGATGTCCTCGGAGACAGGGCCGAGAAGCAAACATCCAACCAACAGGATGATAGGTCGGTGGGACAAGCGCGGCTTTGGTAGGGGCGTGGGTTCATGAACATGAAAATGCGATATTTGGGAATAAGGCAACATGGAAACGGTCCCTCAGCCCTACAAGACCTCGTGCAAGGAACATGTAATCAGGGGATTCCTGTACAAGGGAGCCAATGAGGATGTTGATTCCGGCCAGTACGGTAGAGATATTGTCACACTGTCGATGGCATCGTGGGATGCCTGCATGTTGAGTGCGACCACCTTGAAACTTGGCAGGCCGGGGTATCAATATGAATGCCTGCCTAGTGTGGACAGTAGCTCAGGCGCAAAAGCTGGAGCCCTCGCGCCTTCCGATGGTGGTTCGAAAAGCCTAGGGCGAGTTGGTCTCCGTGGCATGTTGATGAATCAGAAGAAAGTCTACGTCGGTGCAACTCCGCTTGACTTTACCGCCTCGTTCCGACTGTCATACAAACGCCTGCGAAGTCCTACACAGCAAATGGAGCAGCCAACAGGAGCTGCGTGTGGCCAGTAGGGATGGCTTTAGAAGATGATTGCCCAGTACCTGACCCATAGGGCTGACACGCATCGTGTGAAGCGCCCTTCCCGGGATTCTGGAATAGTCAGGGGGGGAAGGGAAATCCGATACAGTCGATGTGCTTGGCGTTTTGGGTCTCGATTGCCAAAACGGGGCATTGTACGTTAAGACTGGGTACCATCCGCAGCCGAGGACAGGAGAAAAGACCAGTTGCCGGAATAGGCAATTCTACGTCCACAGAACGTGGCCAAGACACGATCCAGCCCTCTTATTCGCCAGATCCCTGGCCACATAAGCAGCCCGTAGTCCTAGGGGAGGCTGAACGAAGCGTCTTACTCATTGTGCCAAGACCGCTCTCCAGACCGTTGGGTTAGTAAGAGAAGGCCCCAAGGGTGTCTCTAGAGTAGTCATTCGATAGCCTAATTGGGTCTATACCACAGGCCGCAATCGGCAATCAGCTCAAGCTGTGCACGTAGATCTACCCGAAACGAATAATGTCTGTTTGGTCGGCCCCCCAAAAAGAATCACAGGGTCCCCATATTTTCTCTGCAACTCCACAGGGCCAGACTCTCATAAGGCGGACTTCCGGGGTGGTGTCCACATGAGGAGCCCGATCAAAAAGAAGCTAGCCCACGAACAGCAGCCTCGTCGCCACAGGAACTCGTCTTTCAAGGCGCCATCTCCCTCCGAATTTGAAACATGACCGAGGACCGAGTTAACGTGTCAGCGTTGTTGCGACCTCATCACTCGGTAGTTATCATGCCGCGGATTGCTGAGATGCATGTCTCTCTCAACAAGGAAATATTTTATGCTTCAGCCTGACGATGTGCGTTAAAAGAACCCGTGGAACTATTCAGCTTACGTCTTTTCCCTGCATGATCACCGGCGGCATCGCGTCAAAGTGTGATCCCAGACTGAGCTTTTCTCAGTATACGTGACATGGGGCTTATCTCATGTGTGACGAGGCCCTTAGGCAGCAGAATTGGCGCGAGTTATTCGTCAGAGGTTCTCAAATAGTCAGAATGTACTGAATACGCCCCGCAGCTTCTTCGAGGGTCTATGTAAATTGAGTGGCTGTTGATGGTGATGGTTCTCAGAGAATGCGCAGCGTTCCCATTCCAGACTAGCTGGTATTCTCTGGACCACGATACTCAGATCTCCCAAGGATCGGCTCATTGATGATTCCGCACCATACACATTACAGGTCTATTCATCTAGACTCTCTGCGTCTTCGGGAACACCGTTAGACTCGACGTCATTCTTGTCCTGTACGCTAGATGTAGGGAAGCACCAGACTTTGCAACAGAAATGTAGTCATATGTTTCTCCAAGCCTCCGTGTCATAATTCGAATTCGCGGCTGCATATAGATGCTCACACATCATTTCCAGAAGACCCTTAATTGACCCATAGTACCTTCTGGATTAAGACCAAGTCGCCCGGGCGAGTGTCGCTGCAATAGCTCCTGCGCCCGTAAACGCCGGCAAAGGGCCCCCGCATTTCCAAAAAGCTTTTGGCGGCCGTAGCCCCGTGAGGCGTCATTCCTACTATAGTGGCGTCCTACATGGTGTGCTCATGCACTGGTTTATTGTTGAGGCTAAACCAGTCAGATTGCCAATGGCTGGCGTGCTGAAGACACGCCCGGCAGCTGAGACGAGGAATTCTTGGTAAATGAACAAAGTTAATTGCGATGGCTCAATGCTATGACATGACTGCCTACATGGTGCCTGCGTATACTGAGTCTAAGGTGAAAGTTTGCAAATGAGAACCATGCCATGCTGCTTTCTGAACGCTCGATAAACCAATCCTAATATCCTACAGGCCGAAATTCGGCCTGCAGCAATGAATCCAACTCCAAAGTATGCCGGGTATAATATTACATCCACAACTCTGCACAGCCTCAACTCTCGCGAACGAGATGAGAAACTTTCACTTCTCATTCTTGACCTGCTCTTCATCAGGACGCAGGGTCACCTCCGTGCTGGCCGATCGGGGGGGCAGCGGAATGCCTGCGTCTTGGTCCTTGGCAGCGGCGGCTGCTGCTGCGATCTTGCCCGCGTCGGCGCAGCGCTTCCGGATGGAGAAGACGACCAGGACGTGGCCGGCCACCTCCCAGGCAAAGAGGACCGGCAGGGCAACGCGAGACTGGTCGGCGCAGCCAGACCACGCCAGCACCATCATCGAGTACGCCTCGTGCGCTGGCAGCGCGTAGCCGATCTTGTAGAAGCCGGGCATGAGCTCGAACGGGCCGATGGTGCTGGAGATGTTCGTGATCATCCATGTAAGCACAAAGTATGGCATGTACTGCATCGGCAGGAAGGATCCGACCAGACCATCGATGACTTGCCATTGGACGTCCATGTAAAGCCAGAAGACGAGGACAGTCTTGCCAAACTCGGAGCCGTGAACATCCCAGTTTTCACGGAAGGCCCAGATGTAGCCGGTGACGGTCAGAGCCGTGAGGAGGCTGTAGATCTTGCCGAAGCCGAAGCGGAGGAGCCATACATCGCGGACGCGAGCCTTGACAAGAAGGCCGGAGTTGAGGCCGATGCCGTTCAGCGCGAGGATGCAGAAGAACTGGGCCAGAGTCGGGATGATGACGTTGACTGTGTTGAAAAAGACGCGAGGCCCCTGGGTGGTGGGTCGAATCAGGTCTGCAGTGGACTGGATGGGGTTGAGGTAGGCGGCAATGGCCGACGGGGTGCTGCTGGCGTTGAGAGAGGCGAAGGCGGCAGTCCCGTTGGGAGTCTGGTAGTAGAACCCACGCGCAGCACCGACAACCTTTTGGATATTGGAGAGGATGACGGAGTCTGCTTGCGCCGCGTACCGCGCCTGGTTGTATATGTAGGTGACCGAGCTGGCGGGGTTATATTCCGTGGATGTGCCGTCGATGGCGCTGGCAAGCTTCGCTGACGCACCCGAGGGGACGTAGATCGCGGCCCAGTAATCTCCCTTGCAGACCGCGTTCCTGACTGACGACGGCGTAGAGTATTCGGAGACCGAACCGAACTTGATCGTGGGGAAGTTGGCGGCTTGGAGACTTTCGGATGCTCGCGAAACGGCAGTACCGACGGCTCCGTGGTCGTAGTCGACGGCGAGTATGTTGATGTTGTGGGCACGCTTGGCTTGATCGAAGCTCGTTCCGAACAAATATGACATGTTCGCGAGGATAAGCAATAGGACCATGATGGCCGACCTGACCATGGGAATCAAAGTTCCCTTTAGTTGGGCGGCGGGCCACGAGGATAGGGGCGTCCTCGCCGGTGTTGGTTGTGACGACATGGTGGTTCGTGTTTGGTATTATGCAGTGACGTAGAAACGCGAGATCGGATTTGATATCGGTTTTTGCGAACGCAGGCTCGATGCGTGATGCCTACTTGGGTAGTGGTAGAAACAGAAAGTCGGTGATAGTCAAGTAACAACCCAGATCTGACTGATGGGGTGATTCGAGTTGTCCTTTAAAGAGCCATATTCTGATAATGAGCTTCCCACGTTGTCCCCATTTGCATGTGGTGGTCCCGAGATAAAGCACGAACTAGCTTGATCAAGGACTCGCGGAGGCCGGCCGAGCAGGCTCTCATCACGGGGACGGGCCCGTCCAACGGACCCGGGAACATTTCAGGGTCAAAATTCGCTGTCATCCGCCTTGCCATCTGTCTAGTTCTACGAACACAATCGAATATTCCCCGGTGGAGGCCTCGGTCGTTAGTCCGAGCAGCGAGGCCGAAGTCCTCATGGCCCCCCTGTTGCGACTTGGGCAAGGGAGAATCCGCAGCGGGAAGTGGGCAGGTATGGTTGGAAAGTCTTCTGATGTGTCGGCAAGTCGACTAGGGAGTGAGGGCCCCTCGAATCCTGGTTCATAACAAGTGTTGAGGACCCGGCGCTACACGGCGGATCGGTGCTTGTGCACGCCGACTGGCCGGCCTCCGCTGCCTCCATGTCACCGCCAGCGCCCGACTGGATCCCCTTCTCCATACGCTTCAGGAGCTGCTCGTGTCATCTGAAGTCTCGCCAACCTTAAAGTCCAACGTTTTCTAGACACTTTATCTCGACTTCCATACTGAGGAAGGGTTTCCTTCAACTCAGCTGTCTATGCTCGTTGCCTTTTACCGTCCTGCCGTCGAAAGAGACCGTGCTAAAATAGGCTGCCGACGGTCTGCTGGACGACACAGACTTGGTTGACAACCAACGAGTGCTTCTCTTTGTGACGCCATGTTCATCTCCATGTCTAACTTGCATCAATAACACTCTGTTTCTAACCTGTTTACTGAGATCGGGTACTTGATTGCTGTTCGGCCCCGAATTTACAACTTCGCCGAAGCGGTGAGGTAGCCAACCTTCGGGCTTTCAATAAGCGCCGACCGTTAAACGCATGGATCAGCCAAGCCACTGGGCTGTCCGGCATTAAGCATTACGTCCACCCGGCTTTAGGACTCCTCGCCGAGGGCCCCGGCCAGGGTTGGGAATTAGTCACGATTTTAGTCAATTAGTCAAAAGATACTACTTTTTTGAAAATATATACATATTAAATATAAAGATAAAATAGATAAAATAAATATATAACTATATAGTTTAATAATTAAATATAATATATATAGCTTTTAATTCTTAAGTTTATTATATATATAATATATAAACTATAATTAGTCAAATTAGTCTTAAACTTTTCTTAAAAGTAACTAAAAAGTGACTAATCTACTTAATAATTAGAATAAAAAGCTATATATTACTAATATAAGTCTCGTAAAAATATATAGTATATATAACTATTATTAGTATTTAATAAAATATTTATTCTAATTTTAGCTATATCTTCTATATAGTGACTAAAGCTTTGACTAATTTGAATAATTTTTTGACTAAACCTGACTAATTCCCAACCCTGGCCCCGGCCAGTCGAGTTGAAGAAGAAGCAGATCACACTGAGATTGCGACTTCCCGTCATGAACTCCGCTGCATTGAGGCGTCCCGCTTTTCACCGCCACTGTCGACTGCGTCGACAACGCCGGCATGATCAAAGCACCTCGAGACAAGGGTGGAGTTGAGGTTCCGAGCTATGGCCGCTGCACGACAGGTAGCTGGTATTTTGACCTGGTCGTTTTGGTATCTGGCCCTCCCCTGCTAACAACAGCTATAATAACATATATCATTACACCTAACCATAACCTAACCCTAATCCTAACCTTACCCTAACCCCCTAACCCTAACTAATCCTAACCTTTATATACTAATTATGACTTTTTGCGACTTTTCCTTAATATTCTAGCTATTTTATTGATTATTAATGTTAAAGTGGGATATTAGTAGGGTAGCCTAAGCGCGCTAAGTAAGGCAGATATATAGACGTTTTTTGTATGTATTTAGGCCAGATACCAAAACGACCATATCAAAATACCAGCTACCGCACGACAACCTCGATCGTTCGGACGGGTGCCACCTCCGGGAAGGAGGATTAGACCGGTCCGTCATCTGAACCGCTGCGAGCGGAGCGTCTCCCTAAATTTCAATGCGGGACTTGTTGAAGAATTGATGGAATGATTTACTCCCCAGAACTCAACCATTACTGTCTTGCCATTGCCAATCTCCCACCCTACCCACTGAGCCAGGAGGCCCTCCTTCGTATCCTGAACTTAGGGGATACTGATCATGGCGTTCTGTAGGGCTTGCCCGGCAGGTGTTCAAGGCCTGACAGACCATGATTGCGAACAGTAACATTGAAGATCTCATGTATTGCAGGTGAGCTTCGTCTTCATGCCATCTCTTTATCGCTGGCGCGTTTTCACCCTGAATGTTATTCACGTGGCGGATAAGTAGGTTGGAAACACAAATGTTCGCTGCATATAGTCTGTCGTGATGCGTATATAAGCCGCAATTGCACTATCGCAATTATGGTTCCACTTTTGCGGCTTATCCTTTTCGCTACGGTTATAAACCTAGCTCTATACTACCCTAACTATATACTAGAATAATTTAAGTATATCTTTTAGGCTTATATAATCCCTACCCTAGGGGTTAAAGTCCCCTACTTTAGGCTTAGGGTTCAAATCCCGCGGCTTAACTACCTAGACTTTAGCGAGATATACCTAATTAGAAGGTTCAAAGTGTTATAATTCTACGCTTATTAGGGTGAAACTGAGGGGGTGTGTTGTAATATGTATATAAGCTGTAATTACACTGTTATAATTATAGTTCTACTTTTGCGGCTTATCCTATTCGCCACATATTGAGAAACGTCCTATAGGGCTATATTTATAGTTACTAAAGAGCTTATTCTATTATAATAAGAGTAGATATAACGTAGTTACTTATAACTATAGTTAGAGGAGTAACCCCTAGAAAAAGGTTGCTCTAGAGCTAATATTAGTTATATATTATGCTAGGAATAAGTAATATTAAAAGTATTATAATATACCCCCCTAAATATAGTAATAGCTAGAAAAGTAGCTGATTATATAATATCCCTTAAAATACCTAAATATAAAGTAATATATTTAAAAATAACCTATTAATAAGCTTATTTCTAAAAAAGATAATAAAATAAAGTTATTTATATTAAATATAAGTAAAATATAAATAGTTATAGTTTTCTACTTTTATAACTATTACTATTATTATTATCATACCCTTTATTTACTAACTCTTACTAATAATAGTAGAAACTACTATCTCCTATTAGCCTAAATAGGGTAGCTATTATTATATTAACTTTAAATAAAATAACCTAGCTCCCCTCTACCTTTTTAACTCTTCTCTATATATAATATAATAACTATATATATATCTAACTTTAGCTCTAATAATAACCTTATTATATATATATATATATATACCTATATTATATAACGATTTTAAAGCTATTATAATATACTAATAAATTTATAAATACCTCTTAAAAAGAAGACTAGTTAGGCTATAGCCTTTAAGAAAGCGCGCGCTATTAAAAGTAAGAATAGAGTTAGGGGTAAAGGGGCGAGCCCTCCTCCCCTAGAGAGTAATAATAAGGTTATATATATCTTATTCCTTCTTATTATTAATATATAATATATTAATATATTATATAGTAAGTAAAAAGGAGAAGTAGAAGTAATTTATAGAGAGTAGCTTTAAAAGTAAAGGTTTATAACTTAAGAAGCCCTAGGGTTATTCTCCTAAGTAGTTTAAGAGAATAGCTCCTAGTAAGTTATAATCCCTTTATTATTATAATTATATATTAGAATATTACTAACCTCATTATTATTATAATTCTTAAGGAGATAGATAGAGAGGAGGGTATTAGTAAGAGTAGTTTAGAGCCCCCTCTTAGCTCTCCTCCCTCTAATAGAGGTATAGAAATAGAGTAAGTACCCCTATTTAATAAATACTACTTTTAATATATTTTAAGTAAGCTTTTAAGCTTATTAAATAGAAAATACTTACTTAGTATAATAAGTAAGTATAATTATTATTTTAAGGGTAAGGTATTTTATTAATAAATAAGTACCCCTATTACTATTATAGCTTATTAATATACTAAAGCTAAGACTTTAAAAAACCTAGTAATTAAAAAGATTAGATTCTATATATACTTTATTTCTATAACTATCTCTTAATATAACCTATAGTCCCTTACTTATTAGAGAGCTATGCTTTATAAAGCTATTACTACTTACAAAAAGAGATTATAATAATAAAAAGGGGTAATAATAATAAGGGTTTAAGTAGGGCTTCTAAAGTAATAAGTAGTTCTAATATATTTAGTATTATTACTCTATCTCTTACCCTAGTTCTATTTAAAACCTTAGTAGTTAGTATAAGTATACTTATACCTTATCTACCTATTAGTAATATAGCTATTATAATATATTATATAGTTAATAGTCTTATTAATATATATTCACTAAAGGTATTACTACTTTTATATAGTATTCTAATAGATTAGTATACGTAAATCCTCTAAGGTTAGATAGTAAATAATTAGTATTTTAGAGTAGCCCTTTAGAGTAGATTATATTCTTTTTATTCTTATAGGAGTAACTTTAAGCTCCCTAGCTAGTAAGCTATGGATTAATTAAGAATTAAGCATAATTAGCCTTCTTATACTTATTTAGAGTATCCCTTATTTATTATAATTATTCTCTATATATCTTTTAGATTAAGGAGTAAATAGAACTATTTAAATTTCTTATAATTAAGAACTTTTATAAGATTATTAGCTAGTATATTATTTATTAATATATATATTATACTAAATAATTCTCTAGTATATTCTTATTATAGCTATATATTCTAAATATTAATATATTATCGCTTAGTTAAGATCTATTCTTTTTTACTTATTATAAGATAAATTATTTACTAGTTATTATAATAAATCTTTTAAATACCGCTAGGTTTAAGAGTAATATTGCTAAATAGCTTTTAAAAAGTAATTATCTCTTTAGCTATATATTTAAGGCTTAGAAGGTCTACTTCTATTATTAATATTATAATTATAACTTATTAAGTAGCCTTTTATTAAATTAATCCTCTAAAGAGTGAGATTATATACTCTTAAAAGAACTTCTATATCTCTTTATTATCTATAAATGAAGTATTACTTATAATTAGTAATACTTACCTACCCCCTAAGTTACTAAAGTATATTATAAGGTAATAAGTATAATATAGGTATTATATAACTTAGTTAGTAGTAATATAGTAATAAAGAGTAGGGTTTATTAGGAGTCTTAAGAGTAGGGAATATATAAAAGCGATATTAAGTTAGATAATAATAATAATATAGAATATAGAGCTAATTCTCTCTTAGAAACTCTTTATTTCTTATAATATTATTATTATTTTACTTTTAAAAAGTAGTAGGTTTAAAAGAGGGGTTAATAGCGCTCTTAAGCTAAGTAAATCGAACTTTTTTATAGCTTACTTAATATATTAGTTATAAGGAAAGTATATCTTTTATATAGCTTAGTTATAAATAACCTTAATTCTAAGGTAATATTTTACTAGGCTTTATTCTTTTACTTTATATACCTCTTTTAAGCTAGTAATTACTTTTTATATTACTTCTTTATAATCCCTATAAAATAGGATAAAGAAGCTATTAATATAGAAGATAATAAGAACCTTCTTCTTAGTTAATTAGAAGAGGTATAGGTCTTTATTTATAAGTATAAGGCTTAGGTACTAAAGGGTTAAAGAGAACTCCTTATATTAGAGTAGTAATATATCCCTTAGCTTATAGAGCGTATAGTATAGCTTAATATATTTTCTAAGCTACTTAAAGCTATTTAGTAGTTTATAAGTAATTAGGTCTTTATTTAGGTCCTAGGAGGCGTTTAGGAATATATTATTAATATTAATTTATTTAACTTTAAGGTTAAACTATATAGTAATTACTATTACTACCTTAAAAGTATAAGTAATAAGGGTTACTATATAAATCTATTTAAGGGGTAACTTTTCTTACTAATTACCTTAAATATAAATCCTTGCTTTATGTCAATTAAGGATATTATCCTTATTAAATCTATAAGTAAATACTTATTTTAAAGGGATTAGTCTCTTAGTTATTATCTCTTAATTAATAACGCGCTATATATCTATTTATTATAAATTACTTATCTAAACCTTAGCTACTTCTTTAAAATAAGTTTAGAGCGCTTATAGGAGGTTTAAAAGTTCCTTTTATAAGCGAGGTAGCTTAGTAAGGTTATTAATAATAAGATATTTATAGATTATTATAGTTATATAAGTAGGCTTTATGCTATAAATAGTAGTATATATATGGCTATAGAGTATATAATACCCTATACTAGCTTTTAAAAAGGCTTTCTACTAATTAGATATAAAGGTCTTAAAGCAGCTAGATACCTACTCCTACTCTATATAGTATTATAATAAAAACTAATAACTAGAGCCGGGTTTGCTCTCTATTATTCCTAGTTATAACCTACTAGATAGTAGATTATATAGTTTTTAGCTTTAATAAGTTTAGCTATAATCCTCCTAGTTATATACTTAATTAAACGGGCTGCTTCTGCCTTAGCAATGCGGAGGACCTGCTCGAAGAAGGGCTACTCTATAGGGTATATAATAACCCGCTGAACTTCTACTACTAAGTTTGCTTACTTAGCTCTAATACTATCGTACCTTATAGAGTCCCCTATAGGGGTATTAAGATAAGCCCTCTTAAGGGTTATACTAATAATACGCTCTCTATATATAGTAGAGTAGTTAATAAAGGAGCGGGTTTTATTAATTATATTGAGGCTAAACTCTCTAGTAACCCCCTCTATATTATTTATATTAAAAGGCGTGCCTCGCTTAGGCTTAGCGTATTTATATATAGGGTCTAGTATTAATATAGTTAAGGATTTATTATAGGTTATAGGGATAAGAATAAAGAAGAGGGAGAGGTATAAAGCCCTACTTATAGTAGTAGAGCTTCTTATGCTTCTAGCTATAAGAACCTCTTAGGAAAGACCTCTTTAGTTAAGGAGTTACCTCTTATATAGTAGCGTTTATAATACCTTGCTAAAAGGTCGACCTTTTAGGTTAAGGAGTTATCTTATATAATAGCTTTTACTTTTAATACCTTACTAAAAGGTTAACCTTTTAGGTTAAGGAGTTATCTTATATAGTAGCTTTTATAGCACCTTATTAGAAGGTTTAGCGAGGGTATTACTATGAGAGCCTTAGTAGCCTATTTAGCTCCGATATAATTAGCCCTAGTATAATATACGTCTAACTTTATATAAGAGTTTACTTATAAGTAGTAGGAACGTATAGGGTTCCTATATTATTTTCCTTAACTAGTAGAGGGTATAGGTTAAAATACGTATATAATATTTCCCGAATTATACCTGCGAACTAGGTGAATTTGTTATAGTCTTTTTGCAAAGGGGCTGCGGCGTAATTCCGAGCTTAATACTTAATTAGACCTCTATTTAGTATTAGCTCTCTTTTTATTATCTTAGTATAGCTATATTAGTAAATTTAAGGGTCTCCTATCTAAAGGTTTATTCTTATTATACTTACTTACTTTATAAATATCTTATGAAGTAGAGAGTAGTTTAACTATAATATAATCCTTAATCTATTCCCCTTTAGAATCAACTTCCCTAATAGCTTTATATATATAATTTATTTCTAATATATATACTATACTTATTACCCTATTTATTAGAGCTAGGCTTTTATTTAGTTCTAGTATAAGATTAGGGGATAATAGCTACCCCCCCTTTTAACCTATCTATCCCTTTAGAAGTTTTAAGATACTTTCATTCAAAGACTTACTTATAAGAATAGGGGTTAATATAAATAACTATTTAGTTATAAGTATTAATATAGCTTTATCCTTATTTATAATACCTGGGATTTAAAACTTAAAATTAACTTATAATATAGGGGTTTTAATCTCTTTTACTATTTTATAGATAATATCTTTTAAAATAGCCTCTTTTATTTTATCTTCTATATAGAAAGTCTATTTATTAAATATTATATTCTATATAATAATAAATATTTATAATATAGAGATCTAGACCTTATATAAGTTATAAGTATTTAGAATATATCCTACTAGGTATCTCATATATCCCTATAATATTACTTTAAAGTCTCTCTTATTAATTCCTCTCTCTCGTTCCCTCTTAAGGGGATATATATAGTAGCTATAGCTATAGGTATATATATATCCCTAGTAAGGGTAAAAGTCGTCGGTTAGGGTTACTCTATTATTAGGCTACTACTATTAAAACTACTCCTCTTTAATTGATAATAATAAATAATAGTTATAGTATTTAAGTAAGCTTATTGAGTTCGGAATTACGCAGCAGCCCCTTTGCAAAAAGACTATAACAAATTCACCTAGTTTATAAGCATAATTGAGGAAATATTATATAGGTATTTTAACCTATACCCTCTACTAGTTAAGGAAGATAATATAAGAACCCTATATATTCCTACTACTCGTAAGTAAACCCTCTAAATATTACTATATAACGTTAGACGCGCGCTATACTAGGGCTAATTATATCAGAGCTAAATGGGCTACTAAGGCTCTTATAGCCTAGAAAAGCTACTATATAAGATAACTCCTTAACCCAAAAGGTCGACCTTCTAGCAAGGTGCTACGAAAGCTACTATATAAAATAACTCCTTAACCTAAAAGGTTAACCTTCTAGTAAGGTAAAAGCTACTATATAAGATAACTCCTTAACCAAAGAGATCTTTCCTAAGGGGTTCTTATAGCTAGAAGCATAAGAAGCTCTGCTGCGAGCAGGGCCTTATGCCTCTCCCTCTTCCTTATCCTTATCCAACCCACGACAAATCCTCATCAAGTAAGCTTATATTATATAGTATTATTATAATTAGTACTATCTTAGCCTATAGTTTTACAAATAGGCTAGCTATAATAAGTATTTTAATTATTTAAGTAATAACTTCCTAACTAGCTTATTCCCCTCTACTATTTAATTTCTTTATATATAGAGGGGTTATTTTAACCTCTATTCCTTTTATATAAGTCTGGTCCTTATATCCTATATATCTTATAAATAAAATTACTAATCTCTTAATACTTTATCTAATCTTATAAATAGAAAGTCTCTTTTATTAAAATACCTATTACTTAAAGGTATATAGAGTAAGTATAATACTACTATAAGTCTTATTAATATATAAAAAGGCAAAAAGCGAACTAATATATTCTTAATAATAAGGAGCTACTAGTTTTAATTAAAGCTTTTAAGGTAGTTAAATAGATCCTATATAACCTTATAATAAGAGCGTATTACTTTATCTTCTAATATTTCTCTTAAATTTACTTATTTAATATATATAACTATATAGTATTAGTATTATAAGTATATTAAGCCCTTGATCCTTACCCATTAAGTAGTATATACTAGCTACTTAAAAGCCTTAGGGCTAAGGTAGCTATTTTAGAGGTATTAAAGTATTATATTATCACTCTAGTCTAGTAGTAGTGTAAAAGAGGTATACTTGTATATTATAAGTATATAGTTTATATTATTAATAATAATATTAATACTTTAGGGGATCTACTTAGGAATAGAGTATAAGGAATAAGGCTTATATTTAAGAAAGGCGAGGTTTACGTTTCTAATAAGTTTCTCAATTATAATATTATTTTTATAAGTTCTAAAGCAAAGTATATAATTATACTCTAAATACTAGATACCTATTTTGTAAAGTAGCGCTGTATAGATAATATTAATATAAAAGTTCTCTATTTATTTTATATTATAGAGCATAAGGCCCTCTATATTTATACTTTTTAAGCTATTAAAAGCATTCTTAATAACTTATATACCCTTTATAATAATTAGATATAAAGCTATTCCAGAATTAACCTATTCTCTATTATAATATCTAATTAAGGAGGGGATAAATAGGGACTTATTATTTACTAGGTATATCCCTCTATAGTTATTTAGAACTATAGACTTATATAATATTAAGTTCGGAATTTCGCCGCAGCCCCTTCGCAAAAAGACTATAACAAATTCACCTAGTTTATAGGTATAATTTAGGAAATACTATATAAATATTTTAACTTATACCCTCTATTAGTTAAGGAAAATAATATAGGAACCCTATACGTTCCTACTACTTATAAGTAAACCCTTGTCGTATAGTGGCGTTCACCTTTAGCACCTTGCTAGAAGGTCGACCTTTTGGGTTAAGGAGTTATCTCATATAGTAGCTTTCGCAGCACCTTACTAGAAAGTTTAGCGAGGGTGTTACTATAAGAGCCTTAGTAGCCCGTTTAGCTCTAATATAATTAGCCTTAGTATAGCGCGTATCTAACTTTATATAAGGGTTTACTTATAAGTAGTAGGAATATATAGGGTTCCTATATTATTTTCTTTAACTAGTAGAGGGTATAAGTTAAAATACTTATATAGTATTTCCTAAATTATGCTTGCGAACTAGGTGAATTTATTATAGTCTTTTTATAAAGGGGCTGCGGTATAATTCTAAACTTAAGTAAACCCTCGTATAAAGTTAGATACGCGCTATACTAGGGCTAATTATATTAGAGCTAAACGGGCTACTAAGGCTCTCGTAGTAATACCCTTGCTAAACCTTCTAGTAAGGTGCTGCGAAAGCTACTATATAAGATAACTCCTTAACCTAAAAAGCTAACCTTCTAGTAAGGTGCTAAAGGTACTATAAAAGCTACTATATATAATAACTCCTTAACTTAAAAGGTTAACCTTCTAGTAAGATATTATAAATATTACTATATAAGAGGTAACTCCTTAACTAAAGAGGTCTTTCCTAAGAGGTTCTTATAGCTAGAAGTATAAGAAGCTATATAAGTAAGGCCTTATACCTCTCCCTCTTCCTTATCCTTATCCCTTAACTATATTAGTACTAAACCTTATATATAAATATACTAAGCCTAAGTAAGGTATACCCTTTAGTATAAATAATAAAGAGGGGATTACTAGAGAGTTTAGCCTTAATATAATTAATAAAACCCGCTCCTTTATTAACTACTCTATTATATATAGAGAGCATACTATTAGTATAGCCCTTAAGAGGGCTTACCTTAATACCCCTATAGGGGACTCTATAAGGCGTAATAGTATTAGAACTAAGTAAGTAAACTTAGTAGTAGAAGTTTAATAGGTTATTATATACCCTATAGAATAGCTCTTCTTTAAGCAAGTCCTCTATATTACTAAGGTAGAGGTAGCCTAGGTAGCCTAGGTAAACGTTAGTAAGTATAGCTAATACTAACTGCTTTAATATAGAGAGAGCGTTGCTAATAATAGCATAGTAAAGATAGTAATAACTTCTAGCGGATAAAGCGGTAATAGAGGTAGTATTAGTAGCGCGGGTAGTATATAAGAGGAAAAGTTAATACTTTTATAGTTTAAATAATTAAAAACTACGTTATTATCGATATAAAGTTAAAGATCGTGAGGCTATAGGTATATATAAGTATAGCTATAGTTAGGAGAGTTATAATTACGTGACCGAAGGCTATATATTATTAGGAGGCGCGGAGTTAGAAGGTCTGTCGCACTTAAGCAGGTAAAATCACTATATAGTAGCTAGAGGCTAGACTTATATAATATATAAGGTCCTAAGTAGGGGGTTCTAAAAATACTAAGATACTCTTTATCTAAGTTAATTATATTATCCCTAACCTTATTTAAGAGAGCTATATATAAAGTAATTACTACTATATTAATAAGGTAGCTTAGAGCTATATTAGATTTCTTAGATAAACCCTTATTACCCCCCTTATTATTTTAATAGTTCTTACCCTTATAGGGTATAATATATAGCTAGCCCTTATAAGTAAGTTTAATATAAAGATTAATAAATATAAGTTATTATTTAACTAGCTATAAATCTAAGCTACTTATATACCTATTACTAATATATAAGGGCTCTTCTAATAATATTTAGTTAAGGTAGCTTCTAAGAAGTTATAATTAATACTTAGCTATTAATAGCTTAACCTATATAAATATTATTTACTACTAGATAAGCTACTAGTTATAGAAATATTTAATAAATTAGCCTCATTTATATAGCTAGCTAGTATTATAGAAACTCTAGCGCTTTATTCTTATAATCTTAAGTAGAGTATATCCTTATATAAGAGGCCCGAGGCCTCTAGCTACTATATAGTGATTTTACCTACTTAAGTGCAATAGACCTTCTAACTCCGCGCCTCCTAATAATATATAGCCTTTAGTTACGTGATTATAACTCTCCTAACTATAGCTGCACTTATATATACCCTACTAGATAGCCTTATAATCTTTAACTTTATATTAATAATAACGTGGTTTTTAATTATTTAATAGACTATAAAACTATTAACTTTTCCTCTCGCATACTACCCGCGCTACTATTAAATACTACCTCTATTACTACTTTATCTATAAGCTATACTATTATTAGCAACGCTCTCTCTATTAGTTAGTATAAGCCGTACTTACTAATATTTAAGCCCTAAGGGGCCTAGGCTACCTCTGCCTTAATAGTATAGAGGACCTGCTCGAAGAAGGGCTACTCTATAGGGTATATAATAACCTACCTAGCTTCTACTACTAAGTCTACTTACTTAGCTATAATATAATAATAAGTATCCCCTCTAGGGGTATTAATAAGAACCCTCTTAAGGGCTATATTAATAATATACTCTCTATATATAATAGAGTAGTTAAAAAAGGAGTAGGTTTTAGTAATTATATTAATATTAAACTTTCTAGTAAGCTCTTGCGCGTTATTAGTATTAAAGGGCGTGCTTTGCGCAGGCTTAGCGTTTTATATATAAGGTCTAGTGCTAATATAGTTAAGGATTTATTATAGGTTAGATAAGGATAAGGATAAGGGAGAGGTATAAAGCCCTGCTTATAGTAATAGAGCTTCTTATACTTCTAGCTATAAGAACCTCTTAGGAAAGACCTCTCTAGTTAAGGAGTTACTTCTTATATAGTAGCGTTTATAATACCTTTAGTACCTTGCTAGAAGGTTAACCTTTTAGGTTAAGGAGTTATCTTATATAGTAGCTTTTATAGCACCTTACTAGAAGGTTTAGTAAGGGTATTACTATAAGAGCCTTAGTAGCCTATTCAGCTCTAATATAATTAGCCCTAGTGTAGCGCGCGTCCGACTTTATATAGTAATATTTAGAGGGTTTGCTTGCGAGTACTAGGAATATATAGGGTTCCTATATTATTTTCCTTAACTAGTAGAGGGTATAGGTTAAAATACCTATATAATATTTCCTAAATTATGCTTATAAACTAGGTGAATTTGTTATAGTCTTTTTGCAAAGGGGCTGCGGCGTAATTCCGAACTTAATAAGAGGTCTATAAATATATTAATATATTACCTTATATTAAAGACTAATATCCCTATTTACCCCTATTTAAAGATATTTATAATTTTTATATTAGCCTAAGTAGATATGAAGTAATAACTTATTACTTAGAAGAAAGTTTTTAAAGCGAGGGTATTATATACTTTAAGAAGCTTAAGCTAAGTAATATACAAATAAATACCCCTAAAATCCTTAATTTAGGTATTAGGATTAATACTCCTATTTACTTTCTCTAGAACTTAGATATACTCCTCTTAAATAGTAATAAGAATATTAGCCTTACTTAGAGTATAGTAATATTTAAAATTAATAATAAGATTATAAAAGGTTATATCCCTTTTAGTAAGAAGTTTTATATATATAGATATGATAATATTATAAGTAATAATCTCTATAACTAAATAGTTAATTTATTTGAACTATTAGCCCTTATAGGTTTACTTAGACTCTTATATAATAAGTAAATAAAAGTACTCTGAGTATTATTCCTATATACTTATAATATTCTTATTAATTATAACTAGGGTAGCTAGAGGCTAAAAGGGTTATAATTTATTTATTATCTATATCCTAATAATAAGCTTAGGAGGAGTCTTAAAAGGAGTATTAAAAGTAACCTCTTCTAAAGGCTCCTAGTTAAGTAGAGTAATATATTAATTATAAGTATTCTTCTCTTATAAGTATTAAGTATTAGTATTTTAGTTTTACTTAGTAATATATATATTAAAAGTTAGGGTTTCTAATAAGGTCTTACCTAGGTATAAAGATGCCTTAGAATTATTTAAGTTAATATATTTTTAAACTCTAGTAGCTTAGACTTTAGCTTAGATTATAGTATATTAAGTAAAAAAATCCCTATATATAGTTAGATAATATAATATTACTATAATAATAATAAAAATTATTATAAGTAAAATTATTTAAAAATAGAGGGTTTAGAATAATAAAGACTAATATATATTAAAGAGGAAAAAAGAAATAAGAGAGATAAAGTTTTAATAAGCATTTCTAATAATAAAAGCTTATTTTAAAATAATAAGTTAGATATTTAGTTAGAGCTAGGCTTATAACTATTAAGAAATATCTTATAAGGCTATATTTATAATTATTAAAAAGCTTATTTTATCATAATAAGAATAGCTATAATACAATTACTTATAACTATAGTTAGAGGAGTAACCCCTAGAAAAAGGTCGCTCTAGAGCTGACGTTAGCTATACACTACGCTAGGAACGGGCGATGCTAAAGGCATTACGACATAGTCGCACTTGCTTGGCTATTCTGTTTACGCTAACCTATCATGTCTCCTCATTATTCATACTTGCTTTGACAATTGCTGATATAAACAATTGAAACAATTTAAAAAAAAAAAAACATGTGCATCCTAAACAATGGTAGACGAAACACGTCGTGTCACAGCAAGAGATCACCGTCCTCCCATGCTTGTCCGTCACGGATAGCATCAGCCGCGGTATTTCCATTCAACACCCAAGGCGGCGCCGGGACTGTCCGGAAGTAACAGCCAGTCTTATGCCCGGTCTGCGTGTACTGTGGTTGACCATTCTCACCCAGCGGCATGATTAGCCCCCATTCAGCCAAGCACAGCCAGCAGTACTGAGTCCCGCATTTAGCACAAGTCATGTGGAAGCAACCGTTGTCCTTCAAGACGGGGGCATCGCAGCCTGGACACGACTTGGTGTTGTCGGCTAGCCATTTGGAACTGGCCCGGCTCGCCTCGGTCTGCTCCATCAGTCTGTCGTACTCCTCACAGCTTTGGCCGCTGTGCCACGGTGTCTGGTGAAGGAAGCACATTTCGAAACGCCAGGAATGGCAAGTGACAAAGTTCTCCGGCCGACCCAGCCCCGACCAGGTTCTCACGTCATTGAGTTGTCCTATTTGGCAGCCTTCGGCCAGGCACCATCGGAATTCAGGCGTCTGAGATAGGTACCGGCTCAGCTGCAGTCTGTCGTATCTCTCAAAGGTTCCTGGGCTGGCTAGCATTTTGACGTGTTGTTGGGTGTACGCGTGGAAACAGCCCTCGTGCGGGCACGAAACGTCGTGGGAGCTGCCGAGATTCTCCAAGCTGATTGCGATGTGAGCCTCCAAGCAACCCAGACAGGTATTCAGAGCATGGCGACGCGAGCAATCTGGCAGCAGACGACGGCCTGGAAACCGTACGAGAGCCCGAGTCCAGCGACCTCTAGGAAGGCGCCCTTGGGTGATGGCGTCTTCGAAGGCTTCCTCAGGTGCGTAGTTTTCAACAAAGTCTTCGCAGCAAACCGCGCAGGTCTTGACGATCTCGCTTTGCCTGATCAAGTGCGCGAACAGGGGTACGTTGGTAGGTGTTCCATCGGGTGACTCAGTTGTGATGACGGTGATTTGCATCTCCTTGGCGTCGTGCGGCAAAACGTTCAAAGGCACATGGCGCCTATAGAGACAAGACTCCGGTGAAGATCGCTAGCTAGCAGGGCCTGTTCATCTATAAGTGTTGAGAAACGTCCTATAGGGCCATATTTATAGTTACTAAAGAGCTTGTTCTATTATAACGAGAGTAGCTATAACATAGTTGCTTATAACTATAATTAGAGGAGCAACCCTGGAAAAAGGTCGCTCTAGAGCTAATATTAGTTATATATTACGCTAGGAATAGGTAATACTAAAGGTATTATAATATACCCCTCTAGATATAGTAGTAGCTAGAAAAGCGCCTAACTACGTAATATCCCTTAAAATACCTAAATATAAAGCGATATATCTATAAATAACTTATTAATAAGCCTATTTATAAAAGAGATAATAAAGTAAAGTTATTTATATTAGATATAAGTAAAGTATAAATAGTTATAGTTTTCTACCTTTATAACTATCGCTATTATTATTATAATACCTTTTATTTACTAACTCTTATTTATAGTAGTAGAATCCGTTATCTCTTATTAGCTTAGGTAGGGTAGCTATTATTATATTAACTCTAATTAAAATAACCTAGCTACCCTCCTACTTTCTTAACTCTTCCCTATATATAATATAATAACTATACGTATACCTAACTTTAGCCCTAATAATAACGTTATTATATATACGTATATGCTTATATCGTATAACGATCTTAAAACTATTATAATATACTAATATATTTATAGATACCTCTGAAAAAGAAGACTAGTTAGGCTATAGCCCTTAAGAAGGCGCGCGCTACTAAAAGTAAGAATAAAGCTAGGGGTAAAGGGGCGCGCCCTCCTCCCCTAGAGAGTAATAATAAGGTTATATATATATTATTCCTTCTTATTATTAATATATAATATACTAATATATTATATAGCGAGTAGAAAGAAGTAGAAATAACCTATAGAGAGTAGCTCTAAGAGTAAGGGTTTATAGCTTAAGAAGCCCTAGGGTTACCCTCCTAGGTAGTTTAAGAGAATAGCTCTTAATAAGTTATAATCCCTTTATTATTATAACTATATACTAGAATATTACTAACCTTATTATTATTATAATCCCTAAGGAGATAGATAAGGAGGAGGGTATTAGCGAGGGTAGTTTAGAGCCCCCTCCTAGCCCTCCTCTCCCTAGTAGAGGTATAGAGGCGGAGTAAGTACCCCTATTTAATAAGCGCTACTTTTAGTATATTATAAGTAAGCTTTTAGGCTTATTAAATAGAAGGTACTTGCTTAGTATAATAAGTAAGTATAATTACTATTATAAGAGTAAGGTGCCTTATTAATAGATAAGTACCCCTATTATTATTATAGCCTGCTAATATACTAAAGCTAAGACTTTAAAGGACCTAGTAGTTAGAAAAGTAAGGTTCTATATATACTTCGTTTCTATAACTATCTTCTAATATAACCTATAAACCCTCGCTTATTAGAGAGCTATGCTCTACGAGGCTATTACTACCTAGAAAGAGGAGATTATAATAGTAAAAAAGGGTAGTAATAGTAAGGGTTTAGGTAGGGCTTCTATAGTACTAGGCAGTTCTAGTATATATAGCGTTATTACTCTATCTCCTGCCCTAGTTCTATTTAGAACCCTAGTAGTTAGCATAGGTATACCTATACCTTATCTACTTAATAGTAATATAGCTATTATAGTATACTATATAGTTAATAGTCTTATTAGTATATATTTACTAGACGTATTACTACCCTTATAGAATATCCTAATAGATTAGTACGAGTAAATCCTCTAAGGTTAAGTAGTAGAAAATTAGCGTTTTAAGGTAGCCCTTTAGGGTAGATTATATTCTTTTTACTCCTATAAGAGCAACTTCAGGCTCTCTAGCTAGTAAGCTATAAATTAATTAAAAATTAGATACTACTAGCCTTCTTATACTTATTTAAAGTAACCCTTATTTATTATAATTATTCTCTATATATCTTTTAGATTAAGGAGCGAATAGAACTATTTAAATTTCTTATAGTTAAGAACCTTTATAAGACTATTAGCTAGTATATTATTCGTTAGTATATATACTATATTAAATAATCCTCTAGCATATTCTTATTATAGCTATATATTCTAAATATTAATATACTATAGCTTAGTTAAGATCTATTCCTTTTTACCTACTATAAGACGAAGTATCTATTAGTTATTATAATAAATCTTCAGCCTCTGGCCACTGCATAGTGATTTTACCTACTTAAGTGTAATAGACCTTCTAACTCCGCGCCTCCTAATAATATATAGCCTTCGGTTACGTGATCCTTTCCTAACTATAGCTATACTTATATATACCTATAGCTTCACGATCTTTAACTTTATATTAATAATAACGTGGTTTTTAATTATTCAATAGACTATAAAACTATTGACTTTTCCTCTCGCGCACTACCCGCGCTGCTAATACCGCCTCTATTACCGCTTCGTCCGCTAGTCCTCTTGTTCGATCGGGTTAGCTAATGCCTTCGCTATGCTATTATTAGCAACGCTCTCTCTATATTATAGTTAGCATAAGCTATACTTACTAACGTTTAAGCCCTAAGGGGCCTAGGCTACCTCTACCTTAATAGTGCGGAGGACCTGCTTAAAGAAGGGCTACTCTATAGGGTATATAACGATTTACCTAGCTTCTACTACTAAGTCTACTTACTTAGCTATAATATAATAATAAGTATCCCCTCTAGGGGTATTAATAAGAGCCCTCTTAAGGGCTATATTAATAATATACTCTCTATATATAATAGAGTAGTTAAAGAAGGAGCAGGTTTTATTAATTATATTAATATTAAATTCTCTAGTAAGCTCTTATATATTATTAGTATTAAAGAGTATACCTCGCGCAAGCTTAGCGTTTTTATATATAGAGTTTAGTACTAATATAGTTAAAGGATAAGGATAAGGAAGAGGGAGAGGTATAAAGCCTTACTTATAGTAATAGAGCTTCTTATATTTCTAGCTATAAGAACCTCTTAGGAAAGACCTCTTTAGTTAAGGAGTTACCTCTTATATAGTAATATTTATAATATCTTGCTAGAAGGTTAACCTTTTAGGTTAAGGAGTTATCTTATATAGTAGCTTTTACTTTTAATACCTTACTAGAAGGTTAACCTTTTAGGTTAAGGAGTTATCTTATATAGTAGCTTTTATAGCACCTTATTAGAAGGTTTA